>JAAOOA010002033.1:0-20000 GCA_012861695.1 Trematomus loennbergii
TACAGTATTAAAATTACAGTATTACAAATTACATTACATGTCACTTATTAATTACATGTCACTTGTTAGTTGCTTTATCCAAAGATAACTCTCAGTGAGGATGTGGCGCCCTCTGGTGGCGGAAACTCTGTCTACATGGTATTAAGTCAATACAGAAACAACAAGGTGTTTCATTATATAAAACTATTACGTGTTAAAGCCTGAAAACACCACTGCTGGACACAATGATAATAATAATAAGTACATTTTATCTCAGAACATCAACAATGACGTAATGACGTAAATCCAACGTCTTCTGTACGTGATGACGTCGGACGTGATGACGTTGTGTTGAGGGTTTCTGCATCTTCTGAAGGAAATGTGATTAAATCTGTATTTTCTCCCTTTTTACTAAAGCAGACAGAAAGAGTTTCCCCTCAATGAACCTGCGGACTCCTCTGCAACCTTTACAAACAACAACAACATCAACAACAACATAGGAGCAGGTTAGTACATGGAGCTTTAGCATCCTGTTAGCATCACAGGAACTGCGTTAAAAAATGGCACTGTTTTACATTTAACTGCTAAAATAAAAACGTACAAATGCACTTTAATATAATGAATGATTGTTTATGAATGAGTAAGGTGTTCCGCTATATTCGGCTTTTAAAGAATAAACAAACTGTACTTAATAAATCAGTTAGATAAGGAAACGTAGCTTTAGCATCCCGTTAGCATCACAGGAACCCCGTTAAGAAATACTGCTTTTCTTTTTTACCGTTATTGCTAAAATAAAAACGTAGATATACACTATAATATAATTAATGACCGACTATGATTGAGTGATGTATTGTGTTGAATTCGGCTTTTAAATAATCAACAAACTGTGTTTTAAAAAGCAGAAATATGTACTTTATTAAAGGTTTTCTCCTCCAGTTAGCATCTTTAGCTTCATGTTTCAGTGAGAAAAGAACATTAATAATAATATTTAACTGAAGTTACTTTAAGTGTGTTTTCTATGTATTTCAGTCTAACTCTAAATCACATTAAATATCACTCATTCATGTTTTATTAGACATTAAACTGCTGCACTTTGGTCTCATTTCATATTATTATCATTATTATTATTATTATTTATTATTATTTATTATAAAGTCATTTAATTTATTTAGTCAGGGTTAAATTATACAAGTGTAAAATAATTTAAAAAAACAACATGCTATAATAAATAAGTAAATAATAACAATTCTTAAAGGTGGGTAAGTCCCTTCAGAGACACTTGTTATATTCCATGGGATGTGTTAAAGAGCAACTTGCAGGTTGCAGACCCCAGTGAATAAATGTGTAGGAACATGATGTATACACTAGATTTTCAAAACAATATACATAAATATACACGACAGTGACATCTGGCGTCGTTGATGAGATGAGGGAGAGCGGCCGGTCTAACGTGTGACGTCACACGGGGGAGAGCGGCCGGTCTAACGTGTGACGTCACGCGGGGGAGAGCGGCCGGTCTAACGTGTGAACGTCACACGGGGGAGAGCGGCCGGTCTAACGTGTGACGTCACGGGGGAGAGCGGCCGCTCTAACCTGTGACGTCACGCGGGGAGAGCGGCCGGTCTAACGCGTGACGTCACGCGGGGGAGAGCGGCCGGTCTAACGCGTGACGTCACGCGGGGGAGAGCGGCCGGTCTAACCTGTGACGTCACACGGGGGAGAGCGGCCGGTCTAACTGTGACGTCACAGGGGGAGAGCGGCCGGTCTAACCTGTGACGTCACGCGGGGGAGAGCGGCCGGTCTAACTGTGACGTCACGCGGGGGAGAGCGGCCGCTCTAACCGTGACGTCACGCGGGGGAGAGCGGCCGGTCTAACCGTGACGTCACGCGGGGAGAGCGGCCGCTCTAACCGTGACGTCACGGGGGAGAGCGGCCGCTCTAACGCGTGACGTCACGCGGGGGAGAGCGGCCGGTCTAACGCGTGACGTCACGCGGGGGAGAGCGGCCGGTCTAACCTGTGACGTCACGCGGGGGAGAGCGGCCGGTCTAACGCGTGACGTCACGCGGGGGAGAGCGGCCGGTCTAACGCGTGACGTCACGCGGGGAGAGCGGCCGGTCTAACGCGTGACGTCACGCGGGGGAGAGCGGCCGGTCTAACGCGTGACGTCACGCGGGGGAGAGCGGGCTCTAACCTGTGATGTCACGCGGGGGAGAGCGGCCGGTCTAACGCGTGACGTCACGCGGGGGAGAGCGGCCGGTCTAACGCGTGACGTCACGGGGGAGAGCGGCCGCTCTAACGCGTGACGTCACGCGGGGGAGAGCGGCCGTCTAACCTGTGACGTCACAGGGGGAGAGCGGCCGTCTAACGCGTGACGTCACGCGGGGGAGAGCGGCCGCTCTAACCCGTGACGTCACGCGGGGGAGAGCGGCCGGTCTAACGCGTGACGTCACGCGGGGGAGAGCGGCCGTCTAACGTGTGACGTCACGCGGGGGAGAGCGGCCGCTCTAACCGTGACGTCACGCGGGGGAGAGCGGCCGGTCTAACCTGTGACGTCACGGGGGAGAGCGGCCGGTCTAACGCGTGACGTCACGCGGGGGAGAGCGGCCGCTCTAACCGTGACGTCACGGGGGAGAGCGGCCGCTCTAACGCGTGACGTCACGCGGGGGAGAGCGGCCGCTCTAACGCGTGACGTCACGCGGGGGAGAGCGCCGTCTAACCCGTGACGTCACGCGGGGGAGAGCGGCCGGTCTAACGTGTGACGTCACGGGGGAGAGCGGCCGGTCTAACCGTGACGTCACGGGGGAGAGCGGCCGGTCTAACGCGTGACGTCACGCGGGGAGAGCGGCCGTCTAACGTGTGACGTCACGCGGGGGAGAGCGGCCGGTCTAACGCGTGACGTCACGCGGGGGAGAGCGGCCGGTCTAACTGTGACGTCACGCGGGGGAGAGCGGCCGGTCTAACTGTGACGTCACGCGGGGGAGAGCGGCCGGTCTAACTGTGACGTCACGCGGGGAGAGCGGCCGTCTAACGTGTGACGTCACGCGGGGAGAGCGGCCGGTCTAACCTGTGACGTCACGGGGGAGAGCGGCCGGTCTAACGTGTGACGTCAGCGGGGGAGAGCGGCCGGTCTAACCTGTGACGTCACGCGGGGAGAGCGGCCGGTCTAACGTGACGTCACGCGGGGGAGAGCGGCCGGTCTAACGTGACGTCACGCGGGGGAGAGCGGCCGGTCTAACGTGTGACGTCACGCGGGGGAGAGCGGCCGGTCTAACGTGTGACGTCACGCGGGGGAGAGCGGCCGGTCTAACGTGTGACGTCACGCGGGGGAGAGCGGCCGGTCTAACGCGTGACGTCACGCGGGGAGAGCGGCCGGTCTAACGTGTGACGTCACGCGGGGGAGAGCGGCCGGTCTAACGTGTGACGTCACGCGGGGAGAGCGGCCGGTCTAACGTGTGACGTCACGCGAGGGAGAGCGGCCGGTCTAACGTGTGACGTCACGCGGGGGAGAGCGGCCGGGGAAACACTTTTCCTGGGTTGGAAAGTCAGGTGCTGCACATCCTGCACATCCTGCTCTCTGTCTCTATTACTTTCCCCGACATTTCAAACAGTTTTCCGCACATTTTAAACATTTTATTTGCAATGTCTATTTCATGGACATCACTTTATGCATTAAAGGACGTGAATAGGACATATTCTTTTGTACACGATATGGACAATAACGTCCATGCAGTGGCCGTTACGCCTTATGCCCCCTGGTGGAAACCTTCATATTTATTATCTCTGCGGGGAAAGCTCGTCCGGCTCCGATTCGAGCCTAACCGATGCCTGGACACTTGGCGCATAAATGTAGTAAATAGAAAAACCCTGCAAGTTGCTCTTAACATCCTTTAAAGCAATGAATCCATAAAAACATGTGGAAGCCGGTTCTGTAGACCAATCATCTGCCTCGGCCCGGGTCAGATGACTGGATGGCTACCTGCTGTCAGCCTTCCATCGGGGCACAAACTCATCTCGTGCCCTCATTGGTCACGTGCGCGTTCGTGTGTGTTGGAGGCGGGGCTCCGTTCTTACCGACCCTACCTTTAAGAGAAATAAACAAATTAAATAATAATGAGTTTATTTGAGATGCTTTTTATTTGAATCGTTTAAATCAGCGATGTTTCTCTGTTAGCAGTGTTTTTGTGTTTGTTGTTATTTGTTGTTTGTTTTCCAGCATGGTGTCTCCGTTTAAAATCCCGAAGAAGAAACAGGGCTCTGACTCCGCCCCTTTGTTCGCGTCACCGCTGTCCCGCCTCCAAAGCCCCGCCCCCTTTAAGGTATTACTCAATACATGTTTACCTTCAATCTTTAAAATGTGTTTATAACATTTGTTGTTGTTTGTGCTAACAGGGCTACGGGGGTCCGTCCAGAGGCAGCGCAGACAGAGTGCATGCTGGGAGCTCCTCAGCCAACAGGTGAGTAGAGCGCCCCCTACAGGTTAAATCAGGAAGTACACAACGCTTTAAATGAATAATAATAATGAATAATGTGTTTGTGTGTAGCGAGCTCTGTTCAGGAGCGTGTGAAATCTCTGCTGGGACTCAACAGCACGATCTCAGGAGCCAATCACAGAGGAGCATCAGCCAATCACAGAGGAGCAGCAGCAGCCAATCACAGAGGAGGCGGCATTAGCCAATCAGAGCCCTCCTCGGCATTCGGGCCCAACGGGTGAGCCGAACGAACAATAGTCAATAATCCACTGTTATTATAATAGTTAAATATTAGCTCATAAATTACACGCCTTCAGACTCGTACAACATTATATTAAAAATGAATATGAGACCGTCGCTTAAATGTGTCAGGAATTAATATTATTTTAATATTTATTTAAATGACTTTTAAATAAATATAAAACCATCCATTTCTGTGCTAAAAATAAACAGTTGATGTTAAAATAGTGAGATGTTGTGTTCATCCAGCAGGTGGCGCCCTAAGAGAGCGTCAGACCGCCTGCTGTCTCCACCACAGAAGAAGAACGGCCACCTCACAGGTAATCGATCTTTATAAATAATAAATCCTTGAAATGCTTTTATTAAGCGTGGAGTTGAAATGACATCCCATAATAACCAGGCTCCTCGTCAGAGAGCGTCTCCGTGGAGGCTCCAGACTCCCTGGCTGAGCTGAGAGGTGACGGGCATGCTGGAGTTGGAGTTCTGTGAGGCTGAGAGAGGAGGAGGGGGACGCCTTTCAGAGCGACACAGGAAGCTCCCCTGACCGTCCAATCAGCAGCAGAAGAAGAGCTCCTCCCCCTCCTCAGGAGACGACTTCCTGTCCCTGCCCAGAGCCACGCCCCCTTTGATGTCATCCAGAACTACTGTGATGTCATCGACAATGCCCGTGATGTCACTGAGAACTCCTATGATGTCACCGAGAACTACTGTGATGTCATCGACAACTCCTATGATGTCACCGAGAGCTATTGTGATGTCATCGAGGCCGACGCCCAACAGGAGACCGAAGCCGGAACCGAGTCTGTATAATAATAATAATAATTAATAATAATAATTAATAATAATAAATAATAATAATAATAATTAATAATAAATAATAATAATAATAATTAATAATAATAATAATAATTAATAATAATAATAAATAATAATAATAATAATTATAATGAATAATAATAAATATATAATATTAATAATAATAAATACATATAATAATATAATAAACATAGATATGAATGACTAACTAAATGGTCTCTATTGTCCTCTTCAGTCGTGCTGTCCAGTGAGGAAGAGGAGGAGGAAGAGGAGGAAGCAGTTCAGAGGAAACAGTCACAGAAACAGGTAGATAGAAACTGCTTCTAAATATTTTATTATTGTTGTTGTTTTGTTATGACTGTTGTGTCCTGATTTCCCTCGTGCTGCGTTCAGGCTCTCAGAGCAGCGTTGGAGTTTGGAGCGTCTCCTCCGTCCTTCGTGCAGCTGCGCTTCTCCTCGCTGCACGCCGGCCTCATGAACGCTGACGCTAACGGGGAGCTGATGGTGAGCTTTACGACATGTGTGTTCGATGAAGCATATTAAATATACATGAAGTTTGAACCTTGTTGTTTTCAGATCACGGAGCACGGGATCAGCATTCCTCTGAAAGGTAAACACACGTTCATTTATCAGCATTCCTCTGAAAGGTAAACACACTTTCATTTATCAGCATTCCTCTGAAAGGTAAACACACTTTCATTTATCAGCATTCCTCTGAAAGGTAAACACACGTTCATTTATCAGCATTCCTCTGAAAGGTAAAACACACTTTCATTTATCAGCATTCCTCTGAAAGGTAAACACACGTTCATTTATCAGCATCCTCTGAAAGGTAACACGCTCTCATTTATCAGCATTCCTCTGAAAGGTAAACACGCTTCATTTATCAGCATTCCTCTGAAAGGTAACACGCTTTCATTTATCAGCATTCCTCTGAAAGGTAAACACGCTTTCATTATCAGCATTCCTCTGAAAGGTAAACACACGTTCATTATCAGCATTCCTCTGAAAGGTAAACACGCTCTCATTTATCAGCATTCCTCTGAAGGTAAACACGCTTTCATTATCAGCATTCCTCTGAAAGGTAAACACGCTTTCATTATCAGCATTCCTCTGAAAGGTAAACACGCTTTCATTTATCAGCATTCTCTGAAAGGTAAAACACGCTTTCATTTATCAGCATTCCTCTGAAAGGTAAACACGCTTTCATTATCACATTCCTCTGAAGGTAAACACGCTTTCATTTATCAGCATTCCTCTGAAAGGTAAACACGCTTTCATTATCAGCATTCCTCTGAAAGGTAAAACACGCTTTCATTTATCAGCATTCCTCTGACAGGTAAACACGCTTTCATTTATCAGCATTCCTCTGAAAGGTAAACACGCTTTCATTTATCAGCATTCCTCTGAAAGGTAAACACGCTTTCATTTATCAGCATTCCTCTGAAAGGTAAACACACTTTCTTTATCAGCATTCCTCTGAAAGGTAAACACACTTTCATTTATCAGCACTCCTCTGAAAAGGTAAACACACTTCATTTATCAGCATTCCTCTGAAAGGTAAACACACTTTCATTTATCAGCATTCCTCTGAAAGGTAAACACGCTTTCATTTATCAGCATTCCTCTTAAAGGTAAACACGCTTTCATTTATCAGCTTCCTCTGAAAGGTAAACACGCTTTCATTTATCAGCATTCCTCTGAAAGGTAAAACACGCTTTCATTTATCAGCATTCCTCTGAAAGGTAAACACGCTTTCATTTATCAGCATTCCTCTGAAAGGTAAACACACTTTCATTTATCAGCATTCCTCTGAAAGGTAAACACACGTTCATTTATTTAAACACAGAAATAATCAGGGAGCATTTCTTATAATATTACTAGATATTTTATAATTATGACTTTTTCTACAATATTTTTACAATTGTTCCCTGGTGTATGTTTCTGGGCTCCAGGAGCAAGCAGGTAACAGGTGTATGTTCTGGTGCTCCAGGAGCAAGCAGGTGTGTGTTCTGGTGCTCCAGGAGCAAGCAGGTAACCAGGTGTATGTTCTGGTGCTCCAGGAGCAAGCAGGTAACCAGGTGTATGTTCTGGTGCTCCAGGAGCAAGCAGGTAACCAGGTGTGTGTTCTGGTGCTCCAGGAGCAAGCAGGTAACCAGGTGTATGTTCTGGTGCTCCAGGAGCAAGCAGGTGTGTGTTCTGGTGCTCCAGGAGCAAGCAGGTAACCAGGTGTATGTTCTGGTGCTCCAGGAGCAAGCAGGTAACCAGGTGTATGTTCTGGTGCTCCAGGAGCAAGCAGGTAACCAGGGTATGTTCTGGTGCTCCAGGAGCAAGCAGGTGTGTGTTCTGGTGCTCCAGGAGCAAGCAGGTAACCAGTGTATGTTCTGGTGCTCCAGGAGCAAGCAGGTAACCAGGTGTATGTTCTGGTGCTCCAGGAGCAAGCAGGTAACCAGGTGTATGTTCTGGTGCTCCAGGAGCAAGCAGGTAACCAGGTGTATGTTCTGGTGCTCCAGGAGTAAGCAGGTAACCAGGTGTATGTTCTGATGCTCCAGGAGTAAGCAGGTAACCAGGTGTATGTTCTGATGCTCCAGGAAACAAGCAGGTAACCAGGTGTGTGTTCTGGTGCTCCAGGAGTAAGCAGGTAACCAGGTGTGTGTTCTGGTGCTCCAGGAGTAAGCAGGTGTGTGTTCTGGTGCTCCAGGAGCAAGCAGGTAACCAGGGTGTGTTCTGGTGCTCCAGGAGTAAGCAGGTGTGTGTTCTGGTGCTCCAGGAGCAAGCAGGTAACCAGGTGTATGTTCTGGTGCTCCAGGAGTAAGCAGGTAACCAGGTGTGTGTTCTGGTGCTCCAGGAGTAAGCAGGTGTGTGTTCTGGTGCTCCAGGAGCAAGCAGGTAACCAGGTGTATGTTCTGGTGCTCCAGGAGCAAGCAGGTAACCAGGTGTGTGTTCTGGTGCTCCAGGAGTAAGCAGGTAACCAGGTGTGTTTCTGGTGCTCCAGGAGTAACCAGGTGTGTGTTCTGGTGCTCCAGGAGTAACCAGGTGTATGTTCTGGTGCTCCAGGAGTAACCAGGTGTGTGTTCTGGTGCTCCAGGAGTAAGCAGGTAACCAGGTGTGTGTTCTGGTGCTCAGGAGTAAGCAGGTGTGTGTTCTGGTGCTCCAGGAGTAAGCAGGTAACCAGTGTGTGTTCTGGTGCTCCAGGAGTAAGCAGGTGTGTGTTCTGGGCTCCAGGAGCAAGCAGGTAAACCAGGTGTGTGTTCTGGTGCTCCAGGAGTAAGCAGGTAACCAGGTGTGTGTTCTGGTGCTCCAGGAGCAAGCAGGTAACCAGGTGTGTGTTCTGGGCTCCAGGAGCAAGCAGGTAACCAGGTGTATGTTCTGGTGCTCCAGGAGCAAGCAGGTAACCAGGTGTGTGTTCTGGTGCTCCAGGAGTAACCAGGTGTGTGTTCTGGTGCTCCAGGAGCAAGCAGGTAACCAGGTGTGTGTTCTGGTGCTCCAGGAGCAAGCAGGTAACCAGGGTGTGTGTTCTGGTGCTCCAGGAGCAAGCAGGTAAACCAGGTGTATGTTCTGTGCTCCAGGAGCAAGCAGGTAACCAGGTGTATGTTCTGGTGCTCCAGGAGCAAGCAGGTAACCAGGTGTATGTTCTGGTGCTCCAGGAGCAAGCAGGTAACCAGGTGTGTGTTCTGGTGCTCCAGGAGCAAGCAGGTAACCAGGTGTATGTTCTGGTGCTCCAGGAGCAAGCAGGTGTGTGTTCTGGTGCTCCAGGAGCAAGCAGGTAACCAGGTGTGTGTTCTGGGCTCCAGGAGCAAGCAGGTAACCAGGTGTGTGTTCTGGTGCTCCAGGAGCAAGCAGGTAACCAGGTGTGTGTTCTGGTGCTCCAGGAGCAAGCAGGTAACCAGGTGTATGTTCTGGTGCTCCAGGAGTAAGCAGGTGTGGTTCTGGTGCCAGGAGCAAGCAGGTAACCAGGTGTGTGTTCTGGTGCTCAGAGCAAGCAGGTAACCAGGTGTGTTCCTCAGGTGAGTCCGAGGGGGCTTCTGAGCAGTGGAGGTGTCAGTGGTCGCCTCGCAGCTGCGGGGGTACGGCCTGTGGGACGGGGCCGTGGCTCAGGGAGGCTCCCTATTGGCTGAAAGGATAGGCCCCGCCCCCTCGCTGCTGTTCCTCTGGGTGACTGATGCACAGGCCAGCGTATTGGAGAGGGAGCTGTCAATCATCACCACTCATCAGGTAATAACCTGTTTATACACTGATAGGAACACACTGAGCAACCACTGGGAAAGTCAACTAAACCCCCCCCCCCCCCCAGGCCCAGTTTGCTGCTTCCTGATTCTGGTCCTGGAGGATCAGCTGCAGGAGCTCCAAGCAGCCCTGCTGGCCTCCATCCTGGACATGACGGAGTACCAGAGAAACTGCTCCTCCCCCCGCTGGAGTGGACCAATGGGCTGCTGCTCCTACACAGTGCCCCGCCCCCTCTGGACCAGCACCCCTCGGGCTGCTGGGACACTCAGTACGTTCTGAACCCCCATACAGGACCAGAACCTCCTTTATCTAGACGAGAACCCCCTTTATCTAGCCAGAACCTCCTTTATCTAGACGAGAACCCCCTTTATCTAGACGAGAACCCCCTTTATCTAGACGAGAACCCTTTATCTAGACGAGAACCCCCTTTATCTAGACCAGAACCCCCTTTATCTAGACCAGAACCCCCTTTATCTAGACCAGAACCTCCTTTATCTAGACCAGAACCTCCTTTATCTAGACGAGAACCCCTTTATCTAGACCAGAACCTCCTTTATCTAGACCAGAACCTCCTTTATCTAGACGAGAACCCCCTTATCTAGACCAGAACCTCCTTTATCTAGACCAGAACCTCCTTTATCTAGACCAACAGAACCTCCTTTTTCTAGACCAGAACCTCCTTTATCTAGACCAGAACCTCCTTTATCTGCCAGAACCCCCTTTATCTAGAACCCCCTTTATCTAGAACCCCTTTATCTAGACCCCTCCTCTCTCTGCAGAAGTTTAACCTCCTTTCTCTCTTTCAGGGGAAAAACCACCTGAGGAAGTCTAACCTGACCCCCAGGCCTGCTGCTCCCCACCAGGAACACCTGTAGACCTGAACCTTTACAACTGTAGACTCTAACTTAGTCCCACTGTAGACCCTAACTTAGTCCCACTGTAGACCCTAACTTAGTCCCACTGTAGACCCTAACTTAGTCCCACTCAGACCCTAACTTAGTCCCACTGTAGACCCTAACTTAGTCCCACTGTAGACCCTAACTTAGTCCCACTGTAGACCCTAACTTAGTCCGACTGTAGACCCTAACTTAGTCCCACTGTAGACCCTAACTTAGTCCCACCTCAGACCCTAACTTAGTCCCACTGTAGACCCTAACTTAGTCCCACTGTAGACCCTAACTTAGTCCCACTGTAGACCCTAACTTAGTCCCACCTCAGACCCTAACTTAGTCCCTGTAGACCCTAACTTAGTCCACTGTAGACCCTAACTTAGTCCCACTGTAGACCCTAACTTAGTCCGACTGTAGACCCTAACTTAGTCCCACTGTAGACCTAACTTAGTCCCACCTCAGACCCTAACTTAGTCCCACTGTAGACCCTAACTTAGTCCCACTGTAGACCCTAACTTAGTCCCACTGTAGACCCTAACTTAGTCCCACCTCAGACCCTAACTTAGTCCCACCTCAGACCCTAACTTAGTCCAACTGTAGACCCTAACTTAGTCCCCTCAGACCCTAACTTAGTTCAACTGTAGACCCTAACTTAGTCCGACTATAGACCCTAACTTAGTCCGACTCTAGACCCTAACTTAGTCCCACCTCAGACCCTAACTTAGTCCCACTGTAGACCCTAACTTAGTCCCACTGTAGACCCTAACTTAGTCCCCTCAGACCCTAACTTAGTCCCACTGTAGACCCTAACTTAGTCCCACCTCAGACCCTAACTTAGTCCCACTCAGACCCTAACTTAGTCCAACTGTAGACCCTAACTTAGTCCCACCTCAGACCCTAACTTAGTTCACTGTAGACCCTAACTTAGTTCAACTATAGACCCTAACTTAGTCCGACTCTAGACCCTAACTTAGTCCGACTCTAGACCCTAACTTAGTCCCACCTCAGACCCTAACTTAGTCCCTGTAGACCCTAACTTAGTCCCACTCTAGACCCGAACTTAGTCCCACCTCAGACCCTAACTTAGTCCGACTGTAGACCCTAACTTAGTCCCACTCTAGACCCGAACTTAGTCCCACCTCTAGACCCTAACTTAGTCCCACCTCAGACCCTAACTTAGTTCACTGTAGACCCTAACTTAGTTCAACTATAGACCCTAACTTAGTCCGACTCTAGACCCTAACTTAGTCCCACCTCAGAACCTAACTTAGTCCGACTGTAGACCCTAACTTAGTCCCACTATAGACCCTAACTTAGTCCCACCTCAGACCCTAACTTAGTTCAACTGTAGACCCTAACTAGTCCGACTATAGACCCTAACTTAGTCCGACTCTAGACCCAACTTAGTCCCACCTCAGACCCTAACTTAGTCCCACCTCAGACCCTAACTTAGTTCAACTGTAGACCCTAACTTAGTCCCACCTCAGACCCTAACTTAGTCCGACTATAGACCCTAACTTAGTCCCACTGTAGACCCTAACTTAGTCCGACTATAGACCCTAACTTAGTCCGACCTAGACCCTAACTTAGTCCCACCTCAGACCCTAACTTAGTCCCACTGTAGACCCTAACTTAGTCCGACTGTAGACCCTAACTTAGTCCCACTCTAGACCCGAACTTAGTCCCACCTCAGACCCTAACTTAGTCAGCTCTAGACCCTAACTTAGTCCCACCTCAGACCCTAACTTAGTCCACTGTAGACCCTAACTTAGTCCACCTCAGACCCTAACTTAGTCCCACCTCAGACCCTAACTTAGTCCGACTCTAGACCCTAACTTAGTCCCACCTCAGACCCTAACTTAGTCCCACTGTAGACCCTAACTTAGTCCCACCTCAGACCTAACTTAGTCCCACTGTAGACCCTAACTTAGTCCCACCTCAGACCCTAACTTAGTCCCACCTCAGACCCTAACTTAGTCCCACCTCAGACCCTAACTTAGTCCGACTATAGACCCTAACTTAGTCCGACTCTAGACCCTAACTTAGTCCCACCTCAGACCCTAACTTAGTCCGACTCTAGACCCTAACTTAGTCCGACTCTAGACCCTAACTTAGTCCCACCTCAGACCCTAACTTAGTCCGACTATAGACCCTAACTTAGTCCCACTCTAGACCCTAACTTAGTCCGACTGTAGACCCTAACTTAGTCCCACTGTAGACCCTAACTTAGTCCCACCTCAGACCCTAACTTAGTCCCACTGTAGACCCTAACTTAGTCCACTCAGACCCTAACTTAGTCCGACTATAGACCCTAACTTAGTCCCACCTCAGACCCTAACTTAGTCCGACTATAGACCCTAACTTAGTCCTACTATAGACCCTAACTTAGTCCGACTCTAGACCCTAACTTAGTCCCACCTCAGACCCTAACTTAGTCCCACTCAGACCCTAACTTAGTCCCACTGTAGACCCTAACTTAGTCCCACTCTAGACCCTACTTAGTCCCACTCTAGACCCTAACTTAGTCCGACTATAGACCCTAACTTAGTCCCACTCTAGACCCTAACTTAGTCCCACTCTGGACCTAACTTAGTCCCACCTAGACCCTAACTTTGTCCGACTGTGACCCTAACTTAGTCCCACCTCAGACCCTAACTTAGTCCCACTGTAGACCCTAACTTAGTCCCACCTCAGACCCTAACTTAGTCAGACTCTAGACCCTAACTTAGTCCCACCTCAGACCCTAACTTAGTCCCACTGTAGACCCTAACTTAGTCCCACCTCAGACCCTAACTTAGTCCCACCTCAGACCCTAACTTAGTCCGACTATAGACCCTAACTTAGTCCGACTCTAGACCCTAACTTAGTCCGACTCTAGACCCTAACTTAGTCCCACCTCAGACCCTAACTTAGTCTGACTATAGACCCTAACTTAGTCCGACTCTAGACCCTAACTTAGTCCGACTCTAGACCCTAACTTAGTCCCACCTCAGACCCTAACTTAGTCCCACTCTAGACCCTAACTTAGTCCGACTGTAGGACCCTAACTTAGTCCCACCTCAGACCCTAACTTAGTCCCACCTCAGACCATAACTTAGTCCAACTATAGACCCTAACTTAGTCCGACTATAGACCCTAACTTAGTCCCACTGTAGACCCTAACTTAGTCCACCTCAGACCCTAACTTAGTCCCACTCTGGACCCTAACTTAGTCCCAACCTCAGACCCTAACTTAGTCCCACTCTGGACCCTAACTTAGTCCCACCTCAGACCCTAACTTTGTCCGACTATAGACCCTAACTTAGTCCGACTGTAGACCCTAACTTAGTCCGACTGTAGACCCTAACTTAGTCCGACTATAGACCCTAACTTAGTCCGACTGTAGACCCTAACTTAGTCCGACTCTAGACCTAACTTAGTCCCACCTCAGACCCTAACTTAGTCCGACTGTAGACCCTAACTTAGTCCGACTGTAGACCCTAACTTAGTCCCACTCTAGACCCGAACTTAGTCCCACTCAGACCCTAACTTAGTCCGACTGTAGACCCTAACTTAGTCCCACTCTAGACCCGAACTTAGTCCCACTCTAGACCCTAACTTAGTCCCACCTCAGACCCTAACTTAGTCCGACTGTAGACCCTAACTTAGTCCGACTGTAGACCCTAACTTAGTCCCACTCTAGACCCGAACTTAGTCCCACCTCAGACCTAACTTAGTCCGACTGTAGACCCTAACTTAGTCCACTCTAGACCCGAACTTAGTCCCACCTCAGACCCTAACTTAGTCCGACTCTAGACCCGAACTTAGTCCCACCTCAGACCCTAACTTAGTCCGACTGTAGACCCTAACTTAGTCCCACTCTAGACCCTAACTTAGTCCCACCTCAGACCCTAACTTAGTCCGACTCTAGACCCGAATTTAGTCCCACCTCAGACCCTAACTTAGTCCGACTGTAGACCCTAACTTAGTCCCACTCTAGACCCTAACTTAGTCCGACTCTAGACCCGAACTTAGTCCCACCTCAGACCCTAACTTAGTCCCACTCTAGACCCGAACTTAGTCCCACCTCAGACCCTAACTTAGTCCGACTCTAGACCCGAACTTAGTCCCACCTCAGACCCTAACTTAGTCCGACTCTAGACCCGAACTTAGTCCCACTCTAGACCCGAACTTAGTCCAACTATAGACCCTAACTTAGTCCCACCTCAGACCCTAACTTAGTCCGACTCTAGACCCGAACTTAGTCCCACTATAGACCCTAACTTAGTCCCACCTCAGACCCTAACTTAGTCCGACTATAGACCCTAACTTAGTCCCACTAGACCCGAACTTAGTCCCACCTCAGACCCTAACTAATGGCGCATTTCCACCACACACGGTCGGCCTCGGCCTCGCTCGGTACTGCTTGGCCGCGTTGGGCCTTAACAGGGCCGGCTCACTTTATGCTGCGCTTCCATTACAGTTTAGGAACTGGGGTAGTTACTATAGTAACGCAGTGTAGGCGGAGCCATGACGTCATCTTCAATGAGAACCCCAGAAAAACAACACAGCCGTTAGCTGTTAGCACTCAGAGCTCACAGCTCTCATATCTGTTCAGAAACTAGACAGAAGTTAAACAAGTACAAACCACAGACTGCCTGTGTCATGGAGAATACAGTCGCTGCTTTATTTATGTCTGTATAGGCCGTTGTTGTGAGTGTGGACGGTCGGAGCATAACTGCGTTAGCTTAGCCAATCTCCATTTAGAAAACAAGCATTTTAAAAGGTCTCTCTCCTGCCGTCTGTCTGCAGACTTGTCAAAGCATTAATTCATGGTTTTTACTAACCGGTATCAGTATGTTGTTACTTCATCATTTAGAAACGTGTATTACAATTAAATCACGGTCAAATATGTCCATCTTGTTGTAGTTGTAGCCCCTTGCCAGCGATGCTCTCTCTAGTTTAGCATACTCAGCCCGACCAGCCCTGTTGTTGGCCCCGATAGAACCACAATTTGTGTCGGGCCAGAAAAAAGGTGAAAAAGTGGCCCCGGGCCGGAACTAGGCCAAGTGGAAGCGCAACCAAGAACGGGCACGGCACGACACGGCATGCTTAAACCACGCTCCGCGCCATGGTGGAAATGCGCCATTAGTCCCACCTCAGACCCTAACTTAGTCCGACTATAGACCCTAACTTAGTCCGACTCTAGACCCTAACTTAGTCCCACCTCAGACCCTAACTTAGTCCAACTGTAGACCCTAACTTAGTCCGACTATAGACCTAACTTAGTCCGACTCTAGACCCTAACTTAGTCCCACCTCAGACCCTAACTTAGTCCCACCTCAGACCCTAACTTAGTCCGACTCTAGACCCTAACTTAGTCCGACTCTAGACCCTAACTTAGTCCCACCTCAGACCCTAACTTAGTCCCACCTCAGACCCTAACTTAGTCCCACTCTAGACCGAACTTAGTCCCACTCTAGACCCGAACTTAGTCCCACCTCAGACCTAACTTAGTCCCACCTCAGACCCTAACTTGTCCCACTCTAGACCCTAACTTAGTCCGACTCTAGACCCTAACTTAGTCCCACCTCAGACCCTAACTTAGTCCCACCTCAGACCCTAACTTAGTCCCACCTCAGACCTAACTTAGTCCCACTCTAGACCCGAACTTAGTCCCACTCTAGACCCTAACTTAGTCCCACCTCAGACCCTAACTTAGTCCCACCTCAGACCCTAACTTAGTCCCACTCTAGACCCGAACTTAGTCCCACTCTAGACCCTAACTTAGTCCCACTGTAGACCCTAACTTAGTCCCACTCTAGACCTAACTTAGTCCCACTGTAGACCCTAACTTAGTCCCACTCTAGACCCGAACTTAGTCCCACCTCAGACCCTAACTTAGTCCCACCTCAGACCCTAACTTAGTCCGACTCTAGACCCTAACTTAGTCCCACCTCAGACCCTAACTTAGTCCGACTATAGACCCTAACTTAGTCCGACTATAGACCCTAACTTAGTCCCACCTCAGACCCTAACTTAGTCCCACCTCAGACCCTAACTTAGTCCCACCTCAGACCCTAACTTAGTCCAACTGTAGACCCTAACTTAGTCCGACTCTAGACCCTAACTTAGTCCCACTCTAGACCCGAACTTAGTCCCACCTCAGACCCTAACTTAGTCCCACCTCAGACCCTAACTTAGTCCAACTGTAGACCCTAACTTAGTCCGACTATAGACCCTAACTTAGTCCGACTCTAGACCCTAACTTAGTCCCACTCTAGACCCTAAATTAGTCCAACTATAGACCCTAACTTAGTCCCACTCTAGACCCTAACTTAGTCCCACCTCAGACCCTAACTTAGTCCGACTGTAGACCCTAACTTAGTCCGACTGTAGACCCTAACTTAGTCCCACCTCAGACCCTAACTTAGTCCCACTGTAGACCCTAACTTAGTCCCACTTCAGACCCTAACTTAGTCCGACTCTAGACCCTAACTTAGTCCCACCTCAGACCCTAACTTAGTCCCACCTCAGACCCTAACTTAGTCCCACCTCAGACCCTTACTTAGTCCCACCTCAGACCCTAACTTAGTCCCACTGTAGACCCTAACTTAGTCCCACCTCAGACCCTAACTTAGTCCGACTCTAGACCCTAACTTAGTCCCACCTCAGACCCTAACTTAGTCCCACCTCAGACCCTAACTTAGTCCCACCTCAGACCCTAACTTAGTCCGACTCTAGACCCTAACTTAGTCCCACCTCAGACCCTAACTTAGTCCCACCTCAGACCCTAAACTTAGTCCACCTCAGACCCTAACTTAGTCCCACTGTAGACCCTAACTTAGTCCCACCTCAGACCCTAACTTAGTCCCACCTCAGACCCTAACTTAGTCCCACTGTAGACCCTAACTTAGTCCCTGAAGGTGCAGGTTCTGGTTAAACCTGGTTTTGTCCTCAGGCTGATCCAGTACCCCGCCCCGCCCTCTAAAGGCCGGATCTCGGTCACGAAGGAGGATTTGTTCCGCCTTCGAGACGGAGAGTTCCTGAACGACGTCATCATCGACTTCTACCTCAAGTCAGTGAACAGATAAAGTATTTTCTGACGTTTTTATTGTGAAGGCGGTGCTGACTTCCTGTGTCTCCTGCAGGTACCTGATCCTGGAGGGGGGGGCTCGGCCTGCGATCGGAGTCACGTGTTCAGCAGCTTCTTCTACAAACAGCTGAGCCGACGGAGGGCGGCGGGTGAGGAGGACGCCTTCATCCCGTAAGGACCTCTGACAGAGACTTTCTAAATAAAGGGGGCTTTTATTGTGATATATCAGGGCTTTTATTGTGAAATATCAGGGCTTTTATTGTGAAATATCAGGGCTTTTATTGTGATATATCAGGGCTTTTATTGAGATATATCAGGGCTTTTATTGAGATATATCAGGGCTTTTATTGAGATATATCAGGGCTTTTATTGTGATATATCAGGGCTTTTATTGTGATATATCAGGGCTTTTATTGTGATATATCAGGGCTTTTATTGTGAAATATCAGGGCTTTTATTGAGATATATCAGGCTTTTATTGTGATATATCAGGGCTTTTATTGAGATATATCAGGGCTTTTATTGTGATATATCAGGGCTTTTATTGTGATATATCAGGGCTTTTATTGTGATATATCAGGGCTTTTATTGTGATATCAGGGCTTTTATTGTGATATATCAGGCTTTTATTGTGATATATCAGGGCTTTTATTGAGATATATCAGGGCTTTTATTGAGATATATCAGGGCTTTTATTGTGATATATCAGGGCTTTTATTGTGATATCAGGGCTTTTATTGTGATATATCAGGCTTTTATTGTGATATATCAGGGCTTTTATTGTGAAATATCAGGGCTTTTATTGAGATATATCAGGGCTTTTATTGAGAATATATCAGGCTTTTATTGAGATATATCAGGGCTTTTATTGTGATATATCAGGGCTTTTATTGTGATATATCAGGGCTTTTATTGTGATATATCAGGGCTTTTATTGTGATATATCAGGCTTTTATTGTGATATATCAGGGCTTTATTGTGATATATCAGGGCTTTTATTGTGATATATCAGGGCTTTTATTGTGATATATCAGGGCTTTTATTGAGATATATCAGGGCTTTTATTGTGATATATCAGGGCTTTTATTGAGATATATCAGGGCTTTTATTGTGATATATCAGGGCTTTTATTGAGATATATCAGGGCTTTTATTGTGATATATCAGGGCTTTTATTGTGATATATCAGGGCTTTTATTGTGATATATCAGGGCTTTTATGAGATATATCAGGGCTTTTATTGTGATATATCAGGGCTTTTATTGTGATATATCAGGGCTTTTATTGTGATATATCAGGGCTTTTATTGAGATATATCAGGGCTTTTATTGAGATATATCAGGGCTTTTATTGAGATATATCAGGGCTTTTATTGAGATATATCAGGGCTTTTATTGTGATATATCAGGGCTTTTATTGTGATATATCAGGGCTTTTATTGAGATATATCAGGGCTTTTATTGTGATATATCAGGGCTTTTATTGAGATATATCAGGGCTTTTATTGTGAAATATCAGGGCTTTATTGTGATATATCAGGGCTTTTATTGTGATATATCAGGCTTTTATTGAGATATATCAGGGCTTTTATTGAGATATATCAGGGCTTTTATTGAGATATATCAGGGCTTTTATTGTGATATATCAGGGCTTTATTGTGAAATATCAGGGCTTTTATTGTGAAGCATCAGGGCTTTTATTGTGAAGCATCAGGGCTTTTATTGTGATATATCAGGGCTTTTATTGTGATAATCAGGGCTTTTATTGAGATATATCAGGGCTTTTATTGAGATATATCAGGGCTTTTATTGTGATATATCAGGGCTTTTATTGTGATATATCAGGGCTTTTATTGTGAAGCATCAGGGCTTTTATTGTGATATATCAGGGCTTTTATTGTGATATATCAGGGCTTTTATTGAGATATATCAGGGCTTTTATTGAGATATATCAGGGCTTTTATTGAGATATATCAGGGCTTTTATTGAGATATATCAGGGCTTTTATTGTGATATATCAGGGCTTTTATTGTGATATATCAGGGCTTTTATTGAGATATATCAGGGCTTTTATTGTGATATATCAGGGCTTTTATTGTGAAATATCAGGGCTTTTATTGAGATATATCAGGGCTTTTATTGAGATATATCAGGGCTTTTATTGAGATATATCAGGGCTTTTATTGAGAAATATCAGGGCTTTTATTGTGATATATCAGGGCTTTTATTGTGATATATCAGGGCTTTTATTGTGATATATCAGGGCTTTTATTGTGATATATCAGGGCTTTTATTGAGATATATC
>JAAOOA010002033.1:30000-69088 GCA_012861695.1 Trematomus loennbergii
AGGTACTACAGGTACTACATGTGCTACAGGCACTACAGGTTCTAAATATACTACAGGTGCGACAGGTAGTACAGGTCCTACAGGTACTACAGGTGCTACAGGTACTACAGGTTCTAAATATACTACAGGTCCGACAGGTTCTACAGGTCCTACAGGTTCTACAGGTGCTAAAGATACTACAGGTACTACAGGTACTACAGGTACTACACGTACTACATGTGCTACAGGTTCTACAGGTACTACAGGTACTACAGGTTCTACAGGTTATACAGGTACTACATGTGCTACAGGTTCTACAGGTTCTACAGGTGCTACAGGTACTAAATATACTACAGGTACTACATGTGCTACAGGTGCTACAGGTTCTACAGGTGCTACAGGTACTACAGGTACTACAGGTCCTACAGGTTCTACAGGTGCTACAGGTACTAATTATACTACAGGTGCTACAGGTAGTACAGGTACTAAAGATACTACAGGTGCTACAGGTACTACAGGTAGTACAGGTGCTACAGGCACTACAGGTGCTACAGGCACTACAGGTGCTACAGGCACTACAGGTTCTACACGTACTACAGGTTCTACACGTACTACAGGTTCTACACGTACTACAGGTTCTACTGGAAGAACCTGAGACTAAATGCTGGAAATAATCTGTCAAACTTCTACATGTAAAATATTCCTGTATTCAATATTAAATGTGTGTAAAGTGAGTGAATAGTTTCTCAGCCAATCACACGCTGTGTTCTTTGATCGCGGCGTGTGATTGGTCCGTTGCTCTGTGTTTTAACAGCTCAGCGTCTGTAAGCTTTAATGAGGAGGAAACTCCTACTATCACTATTATACTGCTAATAACTAACAGACTATTATAACTATTATACTGCTAATAACTAACAGACTATTATAACTATTATACTGCTAATAACTAACAGACTATTATAACTATTATACTGCTAATAACTAACAGACTATTATAACTATTATACTGCTAATAACTAACAGACTATTATAACTATTATACTGCTAATAACTAACAGACTATTATAACTATTATACTGCTAATAACTAACAGACTATTATACTGCTAATAACTAACAGACTATTATAACTATTATACTGCTAATAACTAACAGACTATTATAACTATTATACTGCTAATAACTAACATACTATTATAACTAGTATACTGCTAATAACTAACAGACTATTATAACTATTATACTGCTAATAACTAACAGACTATTATACTGCTAATAACTAACAGACTATTATAACTATTATACTGCTAATAACTAACAGACTATTATAACTATTATACTGCTAATAACTAACAGACTATTATAACTATTATACTGCTAATAACTAACAGACTATTATACTGCTAATAACTAACAGACTATTATAACTATTACACTGCTAATAACTAACAGACTATTATAACTATTATACTGCTAATAACTAACATACTATTATAACTAGTATACTGCTAATAACTAACAGACTATTATAACTATTATACTGCTAATAACTAACAGACTATTATACTGCTAATAACTAACAGACTATTATAACTATTATACTGCTAATAACTAACAGACTATTATAACTATTATACTGCTAATAACTAACAGACTATTATAACTATTATACTGCTAATAACTAACAGACTATTATAACTATTATACTGCTAATAACTAACATACAGGTTCTACAGGTTCTACAGGTGCTAAAGATACTACAGGTACTACAGGTGCTACAGGTGCTAAGATACTACAGGTGCTACAGGTCCTACAGGTGCTACAGGTAGTACAGGTGCTACAGGTACTACAGGTGCTACAGGTACTACAGGTACTACATGTGCTACAGGCACTACAGGTTCTAAATATACTACAGGTGCTACAGGTAGTACAGTTCCTACAGGTACTACAGGTGCTACAGGTACTACAGGTTCTAAATATACTACAGGTCCTACAGGTTCTACAGGTTCTACAGGTCCTACAGGCACTACAGGTTCTAAATATACTACAGGTCCTACAGGTTCTACAGGTCCTACAGGTACTACAGGTTCTAAATATACTACAGGTCCGACAGGTTCTACAGGTCCTACAGGTTCTACAGGTGCTAAAGATACTACAGGTGCTACAGGTACTACAGGTGCTACAGGTACTACAGGTACTACACGTTATACAGGTACTACATGTGCTACAGGTTCTACAGGTTATACAGGTACTACATGTGCTACAGGTTCTACAGGTTCTACAGGTGCTACAGGTACTAAATATACTACAGGTACTACATGTGCTACAGGTGCTACAGGTTCTACAGGTGCTACAGGTACTACAGGTACTACAGGTTATACAGGTTATACAGGTACTACATGTGCTACAGGTCCTACAGGTTCTACAGGTGCTACAGGTACTAATTATACTACAGGTGCTACAGGTAGTACAGGTACTAAAGATACTACAGGTGCTACAGGTACTACAGGTGCTACAGGCACTACACGTACTACAGGTTCTACACGTACTACAGGTTCTACACGTACTACAGGTTCTACTGGAAGAACCTGAGACTAAATGCTGGAAATAATCTGTCAAACTTCTACATGTAAAATATTCCTGTATTCAATATTAAATGTGTGTAAAGTGAGTGAATAGTTTCTCAGCCAATCACACACTGTGTTCTTTGATCGCGGCGTGTGATTGGTCCGTTGCTCAGTGTTTAACAGCTCAGCGTCTGTAAGCTTTAATGAGGAGAAACTCCTACTATCACTATTATACTGCTAATAACTAACAGACTATTATAACTATTATACTGCTAATAACTAACAGACTATTATAACTATTATACTGCTAATAACTAACAGACTATTATACTGCTAATAACTAACAGACTATTATAACTATTATACTGCTAATAACTAACAGACTATTATACTGCTAATAACTAACAGACTATTATAACTATTATACTGCTAATAACTAACAGACTATTATAACTAGTATACTGCTAATAACTAACAGACTATTATACTGCTAATAACTAACAGACTATTATAACTATTATACTGCTAATAACTAACAGACTATTATAACTATTATACTGCTAATAACTAACATACTATTATACTGCTAATAACTAACAGACTATTATAACTATTATACTGCTAATAACTAACAGACTATTATAACTATTATACTGCTAATAACTAACGTACTATTATACTGCTAATAACTAACAGACTATTATAACTATTATACTGCTAATAACTAACAGACTATTATACTGCTAATAACTAACAGACTATTATACTGCTAATAACTAACAGACTATTATACTGCTAATAACTAACAGACTATTATACTGCTAATAACTAACAGACTATTATAACTATTATACTGCTAATAACTAACAGACTATTATAACTATTATACTGCTAATAACTAACAGACTATTATAACTATTATACTGCTAATAACTAACAGACTATTATAACTATTATACTGCTAATAACTAACAGACTATTATAACTATTATACTGCTAATAACTAACAGACTATTATAACTATTATACTGCTAATAACTAACGTACTAGTATACTGCTAATAACTAACAGACTATTATAACTATTATACTGCTAATAACTAACAGACTATTATAACTATTATACTGCTAATAACTAACAGACTATTATACTGCTAATAACTAACAGACTATTATAACTATTATACTGCTAATAACTAACAGACTATTATAACTATTATACTGCTAATAACTAACAGACTATTATACCTAATAACTAACAGACTATTATAACTATTATACTCCTAATAACTAACAGACTATTATACTGCTAATAACTAACATACTATTATAACTAGTATACTGCTAATAACTAACAGACTATTATAACTATTATACTGCTAATAACTAACAGACTATTATAACTATTATACTGCTAATAACTAACAGACTATTATAACTAGTATACTGCTAATAACTAACAGACTATTATAACTATTATACTGCTAATAACTAACAGACTATTATAACTATTATACTGCTAATAACTAACAGACTATTATACTGTTAATAACTAACAGACTATTATAACTATTATACTGCTAATAACTAACAGACTATTATACTGCTAATAACTAACAGACTATTATAACTATTATACTGCTAATAACTAACAGACTATTATAACTAGTATACTACTAATAACTAACAGACTATTATACTGCTAATAACTAACAGACTATTATAACTATTATACTGCTAATAACTAACAGACTATTATAACTATTATACTGCTAATAACTAACGTACTAGTATACTGCTAATAACTAACAGACTATTATAACTAGTATACTGCTAATAACTAACAGACTATTATACTGCTAATAACTAACGTACTAGTATAACTATTATACTGCTAATAACTAACAGACTATTATAACTATTATACTGCTAATAACTAACAGACTATTATACTGCTAATAACTAACAGACTATTATAACTATTATACTGCTAATAACTAACAGACTATTATAACTATTATACTGCTAATAACTAACAGACTATTATAACTATTATACTGCTAATAACTAACAGACTATTATACTGCTAATAACTAACATACTATTATAACTAGTATACTGCTAATAACTAACAGACTATTATAACTATTATACTGCTAATAACTAACAGACTATTATAACTATTATACTGCTAATAACTAACAGACTATTATAACTAGTATACTGCTAATAACTAACAGACTATTATAACTATTATACTGCTAATAACTAACAGACTATTATAACTATTATACTGCTAATAACTAACAGACTATTATACTGTTTAACTAACAGACTATTATAACTATTATACTGCTAATAACTAACAGACTATTATACTGCTAATAACTAACAGACTATTATAACTATTATACTGCTAATAACTAACAGACTATTATAACTAGTATACTACTAATAACTAACAGACTATTATACTGCTAATAACTAACAGACTATTATAACTATTATACTGCTAATAACTAACAGACTATTATAACTATTATACTGCTAATAACTAACGTACTAGTATACTGCTAATAACTAACAGACTATTATAACTAGTATACTGCTAATAACTAACAGACTATTATACTGCTAATAACTAACGTACTAGTATACTGCTAATAACTAACAGACTATTATAACTAGTATACTGCTAATAACTAACAGACTATTATACTGCTAATAACTAACGTACTAGTATACTGCTAATAACTAACAGACTATTATAACTATTATACTGCTAATAACTAACAGACTATTATAACTATACTGCTAATAACTAACAGACTATTATAACTAGTATACTGCTAATAACTAACAGACTATTATACTGCTAATAACTAACATACTATTATAACTATTATACTGCTAATAACTAACAGACTATTATAACTATTATACTGCTAATAACTAACGTACTAGTATACTGCTAATAACTAACAGACTATTATACTGCTAATAACTAACATACTATTATAACTATTATACTGCTAATAACTAACAGACTATTATAACTATTATACTGCTAATAACTAACAGACTATTATAACTATTATACTGCTAATAACTAACAGACTATTATAACTATTATACTGCTAATAACTAACAGACTATTATAACTATTATACTGCTAATAACTAACGTACTAGTATACTGCTAGTAACTAACGACTATTATACTGCTAATAACTAACAGACTATTATAACTATTATACTGCTAATAACTAACAGACTATTATAACTAGTATACTGCTAATAACTAACAGACTATTATACTGCTAATAACTAACAGACTATTATAACTATTATACTGCTAATAACTAACATACTATTATAACTATTATACTGCTAATAACTAACAGACTATTATAACTATTATACTGCTAATAACTAACATACTATTATAACTATTATACTGCTAATAACTAACAGACTATTATACTGCTAATAACTAACAGACTATTATAACTATTATACTGCTAATAACTAACAGACTATTATAACTATTATACTGCTAATAACTAACGTACTAGTATACTGCTAATAACTAACAGACTATTATACTGCTAATAACTAACAGACTATTATAACTATTATACTGCTAATAACTAACAGACTATTATAACTATTATACTGCTAATAACTAACATACTATTATAACTATTATACTGCTAATAACTAACATACTATTATTAGCTAATATACTTACTAACGTTCTACTAGAACTAACATACTGATAACCTACACAGATGGTTCTCCAGATGGGACTCTGGATCTGGAGGCTCCCGGCAGCGGTTCTCTGGACGGTTCTCTGGGTTCTCTGGACGGTTCTCTGGATGATGGTTCTCTTGGTTCTCTGCACGGTTCTCTGGACGGTTCTCTGGACGGTTCTCTGGGTTCTCTGGACGGTTCTCTGGACGATGGTTCTCTGGGTTCTCTGGACGGTTCTCTGCATGGTTCTCTGGATGGTTCTCTGGGTTATCTGGAGGAGGCCATGGAGTTCCTGTACAGACGGCCCGTGGCTCTGTCTCGCAGGAAGAGGAACATTCTGTTTCCCAGCGGAGTCCGTCTGTGTTCTCAGGAGACCTTCGAGCAGGCCGTCAAGAACCACCAGAACTACTTCCAGCTCCGAGGTACGATCTCTCAGAACCCTGAAGAGAACCCTAACCCATAACTTGTGACCTTAGAGAGAATCATTGACCCTAAAGAGAACGAGGGACCTTTAAGGGAACCGGTTATCCTATAGAGAACCCTAACCCATAACTTGTGACCTTAAAGGTAACCGATTACCCTAAAGAGAACCCTAACCCATAACTTGTGACCCTAAAGAGAACATCTGACCCTAAAGAGAACCCCTCACCCTAAAGAGAACCCCTGACCCGAAAGAGAACCCTTCACCTTAAAGAGAACCCCTGACCCTAAAGAGAACATCTGACCCTAAAGAGAACCCCTGACCCTAAAGAGAACATCTGACCCTAAAGAGAACCCCTGACCCTAAAGAGAACCCCTGACCCTAAAGAGAACCCCTGACCCTAAAGAGAACCTCTCATCCAAAGAGAACATCTGACCCTAAAGAGAACCCCTGACCCTAAAGCAGACCCGGCGTCATGGGCGGGCCCCATGGGGCCGGGCCCGCCCATCCAGGATTTGGGCCCGCTGTTTTAATCAGGGCTGAATACAACATTTTAATTGTTTTTATTATTATGTTTATTGTTGTTATTTGTAGAGCTTTGTCCTAATATTTATTTTTGTATTAAACTATGTTGAAAGATTAGTTTAATATCATTTTTTTTATTTTGCTAGGAAATTCTGAATGAAAGGCTGCGCGCGAGACTGGTTTTTCGCTGGGTTGAGTCGTGTGTGGGTTTATGAGTGAGATGCGGCACAGCAGCCTGTCAGTTTACTCTTGCTCGGGTAGTTTAGCTATTATCATTTATATTTATCTGCAACAATGGATATCAGGAACTGAAGTGGTTCACGAACAAAAGAGCTCACCAAAGGAATATGGCAACTCAGCGCCAGATGCAGGCACATTAGAAAAATCAGTTACGTTACCAACGAGCTAGCAAGCCAGCCAAGGACAAGGGAGGGACGAGGGAGGGACGAGGGAGGGACGAGTGAGGGACGAGTGAGGGACGAGGGAGGGACGAGGGAGGGACGAGGGAGGGACGAGGGAGGGGACGAGGGAGGCTGCAATCAATTATATTTTGAAGATAAATTGACTCTCAAGCCGGCTCTCTCACTAACTCCTGCTCTGTGCGCAAGCAGACCGCTGCACACGCTCTCTGCCTCGCTCAATCTCTCTCTCTCTCCCTTTCTCTCCATCGCTCAACCCAACACCTCACTCCACCCTGTGTGCGCTCAAGTTTGCACAGCGTTACAAATGTGCCACAAAACCAACCAATGGATGTATAATAAGACCGTCAACAGCGTTATGGCAACCTAAAAAAAAACCTCTCTTTCCGTAACAACAATTCACGAGCGCCTCTCTCCCCCCCCCCCCCCCCCGTTGACAATTCAGATTACCCGGGAAATATAAATCGGGGCGGGCCCGCCCTGGTAAATCAAATGCCCGCCCAGAGATGTATGTCTGCCGCCGGGTCTGCCCTAAAGAGAACCCCTGACCCTAAAGAGAAGCCCTGACCCTAAAGAGAACCTCTCATCCAAAGAGAACATCTGACCCTAAAGAGAACCCCTGACCTTAAAGAGAACCCTGATGAATGTGGATGGCAGGTCAGATATAGATCCGGACTCTGGAGGTGTTTCTCTGAAGTTCTGATCCAAACTCCGATTAGAGTTTAATCTGAGCGCCGGCCGTCCTTAAAGGCAGCCTCAGAGGTTCTTCAGGGTCAGAGGTTCCTCAGCGTCAGAGGTTCCTCAGAGGTCAGAGGTCAGATGTTCCTCAGGGTCAGAGGTTCCTCAGAGGTCAGATGTTCTTCAGGGTCAGAGGTTCCTCAGGGGTAAGATGTTCCTCAGGGTCAGAGGTTCCTCAGAGGTCAGAGGTTCCTCAGGGTCAGAGGTCAGAGGTTCATCAGGGTCAGATGTGAGACTGCAGACTGTGGTTCCTCTAACAAAGATCCACCCGGGTTCTCCTGCTCTTGTGGTCTTCTGTGTATTATATTATATTTATATCTTTGTACAGTATGTCAGGAGACTGTGTGGGAGGCCTTCAAGGTGTTCTGGGACCAGCTCCCGGAGCGGGACCAGTACCAGGACCTGGTTTTTCGCTGTTTGGACGGGTCCATTAGCACCAGTGACATCAGCAGAGAGTTCAGCCAATCAGAGCGCCATGCCCAGCTCATCAGGAGCGTGAGTACATTCATAATAATGTGGATTTCAAATATAAAGTTTATTGTAGTTTAATATGAATGATGAGGTTCTTTGTGTTTCAGAGACTGCAGCCGGCGGCCGCCCTGAACAGGTCTGCGCTCATTCATCACCCGGTGTCCTTTAATAAAGGCACATGTTTAAATGCTTTAACAATAAGACTCCTTTACAGAAATACATCATAAACATAGATAAGTGACAGGTAGCGAGTTTCTATGAGTATATAAATATAAATATATATAACATAGTATATAATGACGGTGTGTTTCTGCTGCAGGGCGTCCAGCTCTTCAACTCCTCCTCCATGCAGGTACTCTCACACATACTTTATATACATTTAAATATATAGTTATATATCACAATACATCAGTCTAAAATAAATATAAACATATTCTCCACATGAAGTACTTTATTTCTGTAATTTAAATACATGATTCAGTGTATCAATACCCTCCTCTGTAGACTTAAATACTTGTCTCTCTGCAGCTCAGAGTCCGGAGGGGTGCACAGCGGGGGGGCGGCAGGTAAGCTCACAGGAAGCTACTCCTTCACAATAAAAGCCTTCATGGAAACTGCTTCTATCGATCCGTCTTCTTCTCACTGACATAACATCTGCTCTTTACAGAGGAAGACGTCAGAACCACCGGGTCTGTGGGCTCCCCTGAAGAGGTTCTCCCAATGGACTCTGGACCTGAAGTCCTCCAGAAGACTTCAGAGGGTCCAGAGGTGGTGGTCCCTGACACCGAGGGTCCTCCTGAGTCTGAAAAGATCCAGGATTACTCTGTGGAGATTCAGGATGTGTCCCCAGAAGGCAAGGAGCCACCCTCAGAAGTCATGGTTCAGGAGGTCCCCACACAAGCTACCACTGTAGTTCTTACGAAGCCCACCACAGAACCAGAGTCAGTGACCCTGGAGACAAATCCTGTCCTGGACCCAGAACCAAAAGACAGTTCTTTGGGTATCACGAGGGACGTACCATCAACGCAGGAGGTTGTAGGCGAGGATCTACCAGAGACACCTGAATCAGTTGAGGAGGGAACTCTTGCAGAACCAGAAGAAGATCCTTTAGAGACCGAGGTAGATGAATCAGAAGAAGATCCTTTAGAGACCGTGATCGTAGAACCAGAAGAAGAAGCAGAGGTTCCTTCCCAGGTCTCCTTTCAGACCACGGACCGGACCATAGAACAAGTCAGTGAAGCACCAGAAGACCAGCTGAGTTCCGGAGTTACCTCTGACCCGTTTGTTCTGATCCTACAAGAAGATGAAGACGCCACGGTGGAACCTGAAGAAGATCTGGTCTTAATAGAAGAAGGAACCAAAGAGTATGCGGAGGTGATTCCAACTACGGCAGGCCTACCAGCAAAAGAAGAAGAACCACCTCAAGGAACAGCTGCCGTAGAAGATCCGGTACAAGAACCGGCTGAAGAAACTGAAATCACTGAAGTACCAGCACAGGAAGTGGTTCATGTAGAAGATACAGGACTTGTAGAAGAAGCAAAACTCGTAGAAGATAAGGAGCCTCGAGGAGAACCAACAGATGAAGACGGACTTGTAGAAATTGCAGAAGAGACAGCACCTACAAGAGGTATCACACAAGAACATTCGGGAGAAGAAGTTGGTGAACCAGAACCAGAAGGATCTGAACCAGAAGTTGCTGAGGAAGTGGTCTCAGAGAGTCTCCTCTTGACAGAACCAGAGGTACCAGAGGCAGAAGACCCTGAGGAAGAACCAGAGTCTGTCCCTGAGGAAGAACCAGAGTCTGTCCTGAAGAAGAACCAGAGTCTGTCCCTGAGGAGGAACCAGAGTCTGTCCCTGAGGAAGAACCAGAATATGTCCCTGAGGAAGAAGAACCAGAGTCTGTCCCTGAGGAGGAACCAGAGTCTGTCCCTGAGGAAGAACCAGAGTCTGTCCCTGAGGAAGAGGTGGTCCAAGAGGGTCCGAGTGAAATATCTCCAGAAGTCGGGACTCCCACCGGAGCAGGAACCGCAGAACCTGAGGATCCGGTCCTGGAGGAGGTACCTGTGGAGGTCCTACCTGAGGGCCCCCTGGTGGAGGTCCCTGCAGAGAACACCCCCGGCCCCTGGTGGAGGTCCCTGCTGAGAAGGTGGAAGCCACCACCAAGTACGTGGTTGAGTACAACAATGGGAACTTCCCGGCCATGACGGAGCGGCCCCTGGACCTGGACGGGTTTGGGAACAGCTTTGGTCTGGAAGATGAGGATTCGGTGAGTAAACTTGGCCCCCGAACAAACCCTCATCCGGTTCTGGTTCTGACATCCTGTCTGGTTTCAGATCGGGAACGAGATAGACGGCACCCTGCTGTGGCCCCCGAGGGCCCTGAAGGAGCAGGTGGTGGAGCTGAGCCTCAAACTGAGAGGAGAAACCTTCAGTGACGCCCTGAGGGACCCGAGCAGCACCCAGTACCAGCTGCTGGACCGCCACTTCATCCGCAGGGTGAATACTATAATTGATTATACTCTAACACACACTCAGGCCCTCCTTACTGTAGGATGTCTCCAGGTTCTGCAGACATGAGGGTCCCTTTGTTTCACATCTTTCTTGTGCATCTGGTTTTATTGGTTGTGGTTCTTTTTTCATTTGGTCTCTCTGTTTGGGAGTTGTTTGTCTTTGTTTTCAGTTTGCATCTGATTCTGGTTTTTATTAGTTTCCCTCTCTGTGTGTAGTAGGGTTTCCCTGAGGTGCTGTTCTGGACCGTGGTTCTGTGTTGTGGTTCAGGAGGTGTTTCCCAGTAGAACTCTGTGGTTCTAGAGGTGTTTCCCAGTAGGACTCTGTGGTTCTGTGTTGTGGTTCTGGAGGTGTTTCCAAGTAGGATTCTGTGGTTCTGTGTTGTGGTTCTGGAGGTGTTTCCAAGTAGGACTCTGTGGTTCTGTGTTGTGGTTCTGGAGGTGTTTCCCAGTAGGACTCTGTGGTTCTGTGTTTTGGTTCTGGAGGTGTTTCCAAGTAGGACTCTGTGGTTTGTGTTGTGGTTCTGGAGGTGTTTCCAAGTAGGACTCTGTGGTTCTGGAGGTGTTTCCCAGTAGGACTCTGTGGTTCTGTATTGTGGTTCTGGAGGTGTTTCCAAGTAGGACTCTGTGGTTCTGTGTTGTGGTTCTGGAGGTGTTTCCCAGTAGGACTCTGTTGTTCTGTGTTGTGGTTCTGGAGGTGTTTCCAAGTAGGACTCTGTGGTTCTGTGTTGTGGTTCTGGAGGTGTTTCCAAGTAGGACTCTGTGGTTCTGGAGGTGTTTCCCAGTAGGACTCTGTGGTTCTGTGTTGTGGTTCTGGAGGTGTTTCCAAGTAGGACTCTGTGGTTCTGTGTTGTGGTTCTGGAGGTGTTTCCAAGTAGGACTCTGTGGTTCTGTGTTTTGGTTCTGGAGGTGTTTCCAAGTAGGACTCTGTGGTTCTGTGTTTTGGTTCTGGAGGTGTTTCCCAGTAGGACTCTGTGGTTCTGGAGGTGTTTCCCAGTAGGACTCTGTGGTTCTGTGTTGTGGTTCTGGAGGTGTTTCCAAGTAGGACTCTGTGGTTCTGTGTTGTGGTTCTGGAGGTGTTTCCAAGTAGGACTCTGTGGTTCTGGAGGTGTTTCCCAGTAGGACTCTGTGGTTCTGGAGGTGTTTCCCAGTAGGACTCTGTGGTTCTGTGTTTTGGTTCTGGAGGTGTTTCCCAGTAGGACTCTGTAGATCTGTGTTGTGGTTCTGGAGGTGTTTCCCAGTAGGACTCTGTGGTTCTGTGTTGTGGTTCTGGAGGTGTTTCCAAGTAGGACTCTGTGGTTCTGTGTTGTGGTTCTGGAGGTGTTTCCAAGTAGGACTCTGTGGTTCTGGAGGTGTTTCCCAGTAGGACTCTGTGGTTCTGGAGGTGTTTCCCAGTAGGACTCTGTGGTTCTGTGTTGTGGTTCTGGAGGTGTTTCCCAGTAGGACTCTGTAGATCTGTGTTGTGGTTCTGGAGGTGTTTCCCAGTAGGACTCTGTGGTTCTGTGTTGTGGTTCTGGAGGTGTTTCCAAGTAGGACTATGTGGTTCTGGAGGTGTTTCCCAGTAGGACTCTGTGGTTCTGGAGGTGTTTCCCAGTAGGACTCTGTGGTTCTGTGTTGTGGTTCTGGAGGTGTTTCCCAGTAGGACTCTGTGGTTCTGTGTTGTGGTTCTGGAGGTGTTTCCCAGTAGGACTCTGTGGTTCTGTGTTGTGGTTCTGGAGGTGTTTCCCAGTAGGACTCTGTGGTTCTGTGTTGTGGTTCTGGAGGTGTTTCCCAGTAGGACTCTGTGGTTCTGTGTTGTGGTTCTGGAGGTGTTTCCAAGTAGGACTCTGTGGTTCTGTGTTGTGGTTCTGGAGGTGTTTCCAAGTAGGACTCTGTGGTTCTGGAGGTGTTTCCCAGTAGGACTCTGTGGTTCTGGAGGTGTTTCCAAGTAGGACTCTGTGGTTCTGTGTTGTGGTTCTGGAGGTGTTTCCAAGTAGGACTCTGTGGTTCTGGAGGTGTTTCCCAGTAGGACTCTGTGGTTCTGGAGGTGTTTCCCAGTAGGACTCTGTGGTTCTGTGTTTTGGTTCTGGAGGTGTTTCCCAGTAGGACTCTGTGGTTCTGTGTTGTGGTTCTGGAGGTGTTTCCAGTAGGACTATGTGGTTCTGGAGGTGTTTCCCAGTAGGACTCTGTGGTTCTGTGTTGTGGTTCTGGAGGTGTTTCCAAGTAGGACTATGTGGTTCTGGAGGTGTTTCCCAGTAGGACTCTGTGGTTCTGGAGGTGTTTCCCAGTAGGACTTTGTGGTTCTGGAGTGTTTCCCAGTAGGACTCTGTGGTTCTGTGTTGTGGTTCTGGAGTGTTTCCCAGTAGGACTCTGTGGTTCTGGAGGTGTTTCCCAGTAGGACTCTGTGGTTCTGTGTTGTGGTTCTGGAGGTGTTTCCCAGTAGGACTCTGTGGTTCTGTGTTGTGGTTCTGGAGGTGTTTCCCAGTAGGACTCTGTGGTTCTGTGTTGTGGTTCTGGAGGTGTTTCCAAGTAGGACTCTGTGGTTCTGTGTTGTGTTCTGGAGGTGTTTCCAAGTAGGACTCTGTGGTTCTGGAGGTGTTTTCCCAGTAGGACTCTGTGGTTCTGTGTTTTGGTTCTGGAGGTGTTTCCCAGTAGGACTCTGTGGTTCTGTGTTTTGGTTCTGGAGGTGTTTCCCAGTAGGACTCTGTGGTTCTGGAGGTGTTTCCCAGTAGGACTCTGTGGTTCTAGAGGTGTTTCCCAGTAGGACTCTGTGGTTCTGGAGGTGTTTCCCAGTAGGACTCTGTGGTTCTGTGTTGTGGTTCTGGAGGTGTTTCCCAGTAGGACTCTGTGGTTCTGTGTTGTGGTTCTGGAGGTGTTTCCCAGTAGGACTCTGTGGTTCTGGAGGTGTTTCCCAGTAGGACTCTGTGGTTCTGTGTTGTGGTTCTGGAGGTGTTTCCCAGTAGGACTCTGTGGTTCTGTGTTGTGGTTCTGGAGGTGTTTCCCAGTAGGACTCTGTGGTTCTGGAGGTGTTTCCCAGTAGGACTCTGTAGTTCTGTGGTTGTGGTTCTGGAGGTGTTTCCCCTAGGACTCTGTGGTTCTGTGTTGTGGTTCTGGAGGTGTTTCCCAGTAGGACTCTGTGGTTCTGTGTTGTGGTTCTGGAGGTGTTTCCCAGTAGGACTCTGTGGTTTGTGTTGTGGTTCTGAGGTGTTTCCAGTAGGACTCTGTGGTTCTGTGTTGTGGTTCTGGAGGTGTTTCCCAGTAGGACTCTGTGGTTCTGTGTTGTGGTTCTGGAGGTGTTTCCCAGTAGGACTCTGTGGTTCTGTGTTGTGGTTCTGGAGGTGTTTCCCAGTAGGACTCTGTGGTTCTGTGTTGTGGTTCTGGAGGTGTTTCCCAGTAGGACTCTGTGGTTCTGTGTTGTGTTCTGGAGGTGTTTCCCAGTAGGACTCTGTGGTTCTGTGTTGTGGTTCTGGAGGTGTTTCCCAGTAGGACTCTGTGGTTCTGTGGTTCTGCAGACTCAGCTCTGGTTCTGTGTCCTCTGAGTCTGGAACCAGGAACCTCTGTATGTTCTGCTCAGGGTTCTCTGGTGCTGTACAGTGGGTCATCAGCAGAACCACACACATACGGCCTCTTTAAAAACCCTGATTTAAAACCTGTGTGTTTCAGATCCAGGATGCGTTGGAGCGGCTGCCGGGCTTCAGGAGCGTCCGCGTGGTGGAGTTCAGGTGCGGCTGGTTTTATATATTTATCAATATTTAAGACACACAAGATGTTTGAATAGTCTTTATCTTATAAATGATTTGTGTCCGCAGGCCGCAGAAGGACCTGGAGCGGTGAGTCTGAATCTGTTTCCTCTCTAAGATCTAACATCACTTTTGGTTCTGACTTCCTGAAGAACCTGTGGTTTCCCCTTCAGCTTCCTGTCAAATCCCCCCTGTAATCCCCTGTAACGCAGTTAGCGTCAGTTAGCGTTAGTTAGCGTCAGTTAGCGCGTGTGATAAACCTCTGCAGGATTACACCAGGCTTTACAACAGCCCCCCCCTCACTACTAAACGCTTTAAGAGTTATGACGGTCAAGCTGCCCCCCCCCCCTTTCCAGGAAAGTGCCCCCCCTTATCTCACCTGACCCGGAGAGAAAGTCCAGAAACCTTCTCTCTGTCTGCAGGATTACAGGGGGGGGGGGGAAGTACTATATATTTAAGCAATAGCTCACGACAGGCCGTGGTATATGCTCATTATATCACAGCTAAGGGGCGTGGTTCAAACCCCTTAGCTGTGAAATAATGAGCATATACCACGGCCTGTCGTGAGCTATTGCTTTTATAAAACGGTTACCAAGTGTGGCAATGTGAAAGAAAAATACACACTCTAATTTAAATAGTTTTTATTAGTAAATAATGATGTTCAAAATAAAATAGTCCCTCCGTTGCCTTCTGCATGAAACATAGTGCGAGGTGGTTGCTATGCAACAACACTAACAGCTAGCGAGCATATTAGACAGAGAGCGTTGATCCATTATTTAGCTATTTATTTACATTCATGTGTATGTTGTTGTTTATTGTGCAGCCTCTGAAAACCTGTCCAGCATCAGTAGCATGGCTCACGTGGTTACTTGTATAGGTTGAGGTTGTTCTAGGCTGTTCTTTGGCGTGGAGAGAATATTGCTCCACTTCCTCCGGTCCCTGAGATTGGGCTTCCAGTAGCTCTGGAGAGAGCTTTCTCACCTGTGGCCACTAACGCTCATCATTTCTCTGCTTTGGTTCAAGACCCGCATCAGAAAGCTTTTTTTTTTAACCTTACATGTTTTTGCGGACCTTTTTGATTACAGATTTGAAAACATTGTTGCTTGCTTTAAAAGTAGCACACTTCATGATGTCAAACCTTGGGAAGTATCTAGATACCCCTGCCCTCATGCCAAAGGAACTGCACACTGAATATGTTTTTGATGTCTATGTCTGGACCGCTGCGTAAAAAGGAGGGTTTCTGCCCCGTTACTTCTCGCTGTTTTCTTGTCCCAGTTTGAAAAGCAAGCAGCAGGCAGTTTGCTTTTCAGCCCAACTGTATACAGTGTTTCTCAGACGCGGAGGGATACGGACTTGTTGTGAAAAGTAACTACAATTCTACCCGTGGTATACGCTCAGTATATCACGGCTAAGAACCAATCAGATTGCTTGATTTGACTTGTCCGTTTTATAAATCTATATATATACTGTGTGTATATTTCTGACATTTATAAAGTATTTCTGGATTTCTTTTTAAATAAATTGAAGAACTTTTTGAACATTTTTCACAAATATAAATTAAAACATTTTTTTCACATTTTATTTATATTTGTTATTTATTTCGGACATTGGGTCTGGGGGTTCCGGTGTTAGTCTGGGGGTTCGGTGTTAGTCTGGGGGTTCTGGTGTTAGTCTGGGGGTTCTGGTGTTAGTCTCGGGGTTCCGTTGTTAGTCTGGTGTTAGTCTGGGGTTCTGGTGTTAGTCTGGGGGTTCTGTTGTTAGACTGGTGTTAGTCTGGGGGTTCTGGTGTTAGTCTGGGGGTTCTGGTGTTAGTCTGGGTGTTCCGGTGTTAGTCTGGGGTTCTGGTGTTAGTCTGGTGTTAGTCTGGGGTTCTGGTGTTAGTCTGGGGTTCCGGTGTTAGTCTGGTGTTAGTCTGGGGGTTCTGGTGTTACATCTCTTTATCTCACAGGGGTCTGGTGGTCCTGGTCCTGTACTCCATCACCCTGGAGGTGGACGGCAGCAGTGGGGTGAACAACGAGACCCTGGACTTCATCTCTCTGCAGAACAACCTGGTGGAGAAGAACTACCCGGGGGCCGCTGAGCAACCCACCGTGGTCTACACCATCACCGACTTCAGGAACTACATCACCGAGGCGCTGCACAAAGACGGCTTCCTGGGCAACAGCAGCCTGGAGGCGTCCCAAACCGGTACGTAGTCCAGGTTTCCTGTAGTCCAGCTTTCCTGTAGTCCAGGTTTCCTGTAGTTCTGGTTTCCTGTAGTCCAGCTTTCCTGTAGTCCAGCTTTCCTGTAGTCCAGGTTTCCTGTAGTCCAGCTTTCCTGTAGTCCAGGTTTCCTGTAGTTCTGGTTTCCTGTAGTCCAGCTTTCCTGTAGTCCAGGTTTCCTGTAGTCCTGCTTTCCTGTAGTCCAGGTTTCCTTAGTCCAGCTTTCCTGTAGTCCAGGTTTCCTGTAGTCCAGTTTTCCTGTAGTCCAGCTTTCCTGTAGTTCTGGTTTCCAGTAGTCCAGCTTTCCTGTAGTTCAGGTTTCCTGTAGTCCAGTTTTCCTGTAGTTCAGGTTTCCTGTAGTCCAGCTTTCCTGTAGTCCAGGTTTCCTGTAGTCCAGCTTTCCTGTAGTCCAGTTTTCCTGTAGTCCAGGTTTCCTGTAGTCCAGCTTTCCTGTAGTCCTGCTTTCCTGTAGTCCTGCTTTCCTGTAGTCCAGGTTTCCTGTAGTCCAGCTTTCCTGTAGTCCAGTTTTCCTGTAGTCCAGCTTTCCTGTAGTCCTGCTTTCCTGTAGTCCAGCTTTCCTGTAGTCCAGGTTTCCTGTAGTCCAGCTTTCCTGTAGTTCAGGTTTCCTGTAGTCCAGTTTTCCTGTAGTCCAGCTTTCCTGTAGTTCTGGTTTCCTGTAGTCCAGCTTTCCTGTAGTCCAGGTTTCCTGTAGTCCAGCTTTCCTGTAGTCCAGGTTTCCTGTAGTCCAGTTTTCCTGTAGTCCAGCTTTCCTGTAGTCCAGGTTTCCTGTAGTCCAGCTTTCCTGTAGTCCAGGTTTCCTGTAGTCCAGCTTTCCTGTAGTCCAGCTTTCCTGTAGTCCAGCTTTCCTGTAGTCCAGGTTTCCTGTAGTCCAGCTTTCCTGTAGTCCAGGTTTCCTGTAGTTCTGGTTTCCTGTAGTCCAGCTTTCCTGTAGTCCAGCTTTCCTGTAGTCCTGCTTTCCTGTAGTCCAGGTTTCTTGTAGTCCAGCTTTCCTGTAGTCCAGGTTTCCTGTAGTCCAGTTTTCCTGTAGTCCAGCTTTCCTGTAGTTCTGGTTTCCTGTAGTCCAGCTTTCCTGTAGTCCAGGTTTCCTGTAGTCCAGCTTTCCTGTAGTTCAGGTTTCCTGTAGTCCAGTTTTCCTGTAGTCCAGCTTTCCTGTAGTCCAGCTTTCCTGTAGTCCAGGTTTTCTGTAGTCCTGCTTTCCTGTAGTCCAGGTTTCCTGTAGTCCAGCTTTCCTGTAGTCCAGGTTTCCTGTAGTCCAGTTTTCCTGTAGTCCAGCTTTCCTGTAGTCCAGCTTTCCTGTAGTCCAGGTTTCCTGTAGTCCAGCTTTCCTGTAGTCCAGTTTTCCTGTAGTCCAGCTTTCCTGTAGTCCAGCTTTCCTGTAGTCCAGCTTTCCTGTAGTCCAGGTTTCCTGTAGTTCTGGTTTCCTGTAGTCCAGCTTTCCTGTAGTCCTGCTTTCCTGTAGTCCAGGTTTCCTGTAGTCCAGCTTTCCTGTAATCCAGGTTTCCTGTAGTCCTGCTTTCCTGTAGTCCAGGTTTCCTGTAGTCCAGCTTTCCTGTAGTCCAGGTTTCCTGTAGTCCAGGTTTCCTGTAGTCCTGCTTTCCTGTAGTCCAGGTTTCCTGTAGTCCAGCTTTCCTGTAGTCCAGCTTTCCTGTAGTCCAGTTTTCCTGTAGTCCAGCTTTCCTGTAGTCCAGCTTTCCTGTAGTTCTGGTTTCCTGTAGTCCAGGTTTCCTGTAGTCCTGGTTTCCTGTAGTCCAGCTTTCCTGTAGTCCAGCTTTCCTGTAGTCCAGCTTTCCTGTAGTCCAGCTTTCCTGTAGTTCTGGTTTCCTGTAGTCCAGCTTTCCTGTAGTCCTGGTTTCCTGTAGTCCAGCTTTCCTGTAGTCCAGCTTTCCTGTAGTCCAGCTTTCCTGTAGTCCAGCTTTCCTGTAGTCCAGGTTTCCTGTAGTCCAGCTTTCCTGTAGTCCAGCTTTCCTGTAGTTCTGGTTTCCTGTAGTCCAGCTTTCCTGTAGTCCAGCTTTCCTGTAGTTCTGGTTTCCTGTAGTCCAGCTTTCCTGTAGTCCAGCTTTCCTGTAGTCCAGCTTTCCTGTAGTCCAGCTTTCCTGTAGTTCTGGTTTCCTGTAGTCCAGCTTTCCTGTAGTCCAGCTTTCCTGTAGTTCTGGTTTCCTGTAGTCCAGCTTTCCTGTAGTCCAGCTTTCCTGTAGTCCAGCTTTCCTGTAGTTCTGGTTTCCTGTAGTCCAGGTTTCCTGTAGTTCTGGTTTCCTGCGTCCCACACCAGTATATGGTTCAGGCTTCTACGTCCTGTGTCAGTCCATCAGTGTGGTCACAGGTCTTTTCTCTGTCTCCACAGCGGAGAACTCGTTACCGCGGTGAAGACCACCAGCCGCCCGGAGGCCTTCCACAGCATGGTGGGTTTATACAAATGTGAATATGTAATAAACATAGAGACGTGTAATATATATATATATATATATATATATATATATATATAATATATATATATAATTAAATATATATATATAATATTATTCTATATATTCCAGGATAGCGTCCTGGCTGCAGAGAAGCCTCCGACGCTCCGCTGCACGAGGCCGACCTCAGCAAAGATGACTTCCTGTTCGACCCGTGGAAAGGCGCGGGGGCGGGTCCAGTGAGAACGACGTCTTCCTATTGGACGAGAGCACGAAACCCGTCGGACTGCGCAAAGACGGTGAGAAACATCGGCACTTAAACTGATAATCAAAACATTTATACGTCTTTTATTTTGAAGGTGACCCCCTCACTGAGCACTTCCTGTTTACAGATCTTTATAAGTCTTTTATTTTGAAGGTGACCCCCTCACTGAGCACTTCCTGTTTACAGATCTTTATACGTCTTTTATTTTGAAGGGGACCCCCTCACTGAGCACTTCCTGTTTACAGATCTTTATACGTCTTTTATTTTGAAGGGGTCCCCCTCACTGAGCACTTCCTGTTTACAGATCTTTATAAGTCTTTTATTTTTGAAGGGGACCCCCTCACTGAGCACTTCCTGTTTACAGATGAAGGTTTAGAGGCGGAGGGTTTCCTCCTCAGTAACGCCTCGTCACCGACTCTGAAACCTCAGACTGATGAAGGATCAGGTTCTGGATCCTCTGGAGGCGGACCTGGGTCTGACCTCTGGTCCTGGCCCCCCCAGCCTGTCTCTGAGGGGGGGCAGCATGGAGGTCCTGCCGCCGCCGGACCTGGAGGACGAGGAAGACGAGGAGGAGGAGGAAGAGAAACAGGAAGTTATCACAGAAGCTCCTCCTCTAAAGACGACCGCTGCTCCAGCTGTGGAAGGAAGCCTGGACCTGGACCTGGACCTGGACCTGGGACGCCTCACATCAGCACCAAACCCGCGGTTCTCCACCACCCCCGAGGCCCCGGTGTTCTGGCCTCAGGCGACGCTGACCGTAGAACTGAAAGAGGCGTCCGGCGTCTTCGATGAAATCGTCTTCGACGGGAACTCCGTCACCGGACCTCCGGACCTCCAGGACCATCAGGACCATCAGGACCATCAGGACCTTCAGGACCATCAGGACCTCCAGGACCATCAGGACTGGACTCTGGAGGCTCCGGTCTTTGCAGGACCAACGGCGGTCTATCTCTCTGACACCACCGAAGAAGAAGCAGCTGTGGAGCCTACAGATGGGTCTACATCAGAAGAAGTAGTCTCTGAGAAACAGGAAGTCCCTGAAGAAGAAGAGTCCAGCACCGGATCAGAAGTGGAATTTGTCTCAGAACTGGACCCTCTGCTTTCAGATGCGGTGGAGGTTCTGGAGGAGCAGCACCTCGGCGCCGCTGACCGGTAACTCCCGTTCTGCTGGTCTTCCTCCGGAGGAGGACCTGGTGGAGGACGAGGTGATGGTCGTCTCCTCGTCTCCAGCCTCGTCCTCCGTCAGCATCGCCCTCTCTCCGGAGAAAGACTCTCCGTTCACCCGGGTCTCGGACTCGGAGCCGGAGGACGAGGAGGCGCTGCACCGTCAGATCCAAACCCACGAAGAAGAAAGTCCAAGCAGCGCCCCGACGGCAGGTGGGTTTGTTTACGTTTTCCCCGGGGTCTACTTCCTGTTTACATTCAGAATAAGGGTCTGGTTTCATAGTTTACTGCTGATGGTCTGAGCAGAGACTTTAGCTAACTTAGCATAGTGTGCTACCTGTGTGCTACAATGGAAGCTGAATTGAAACCAGTGTGGTCTGATGAACGAAAACAATCATTAGTTTCTATTCATTTCATTCTTTCCCTAAAGTCCTGGCAACGCGTTAATAAAGGAGGGTCCAGGTGTCTCTCAGTTTGTAACATATTATGGTCCCTTTGAACCGTTGATCTGGTCCAGGTGTTCCTGGTCTGCTGCCGGCGCTCCTCCATGAATCAGAAGACGTAGAAACCCTCCGAACATCGCCCCCCTCTCCACAGGAGGTGCCCCCCCCCTCTCCACAGGAGGTGCCCCCCCCCTCGGAGCAGGTCTTCTCCGACTCCCAGAGCTTCGACGTCTTCCCGCTCAGTGTTATTGATCCTGAAGGAGATGGCAGTGGTTCCTCCAGTGGGGCAGAGATGGAGGTCCCCCCCCCCACGGCGCCCCCTGCTGGCCGAGCTCTCACGGTGTTCTTCAGCCTGAGGGTCACCAACATGGCCTTCTCCAGTGATCTGTTCAACAAGAGCTCCTCCGAGTACAGATCTCTGGAGCAGCGCTTCACCCAGCTGGTGAGGAACTCCTTTATTAACTATTAAACTGTATGAGGACATCACAACAAGACCCTGTCCCTCAGCTGGTTCTGGACTGATATGAGACTCATACAGACCCTGTCCCTCAGCTGGTTCTGGACTGATATGAGACTCATACAGACCCTGTCCCTCTGCTGGTTCTGGACTGATATGAGACTCATACAGACCCTGTCCCTCTGCTGGTTCTGGACTGATATGAGACTCATACAGACCCTGTCCCTCAGCTGGTTCTGGACTGATATGAGACTCATACAGACCCTGTCCCTCTGCTGGTTCTGGACTGATATGAGACTCATACAGACCCTGTCCCTCTGCTGGTTCTGGACTGATATGAGACTCATACAGACCCTGTCCTCCAGCTGGTTCTGGACTGATATGAGACTCATACAGACCCTGTCCCTCAGCTGGTTCTGGACTGATATGAGACTCATAAAGACCCTGTCCTCCAGCTGGTTCTGTTATAAAGACCCTGTCCCTCAGCTGGTTCTGGACTGATATGAGACTCATAAAGACCCTGTCCTCCAGCTGGTTCTGTTCTAAAGACCCTGTCCTCCAGCTGGTTCTGTTCTAAAGACCCTGTCCCTGTCCCTCAGCTGGTCCCCTACCTGCAGACCAACCTGGACCACTTCAAGAACCTGCAGATCCTGAACTTCAGGAATGGCAGCGTGGTGGTGAACAGTCGGATGGTGTTCGGACGCCCGGTGTCTCCAGGCGTCTCCAGTGTCGTTCATCTGGTCCTCGAAGACTTCGCCAACGCTGCCTACCAGACCCTGAACCTGGACATCGACAAGTACTCTGTGGACGTGGAGGCCGGTGGGGACGGGCTATAGATATACACATATATATATATATATACAAGATATACAAGATACATATATACAAGTACTCTGTGGACGTGGAGGCCGGTGGGGACGGGCTATAGATATACACATATATATATACAAGATACATATATACAAGTACTCTGTGGACGTGGAGGCCGGTGGGGACGGGCTATAGATATACAAATATATATATACAAGATACATATATACAAGTACTCTGTGGACGTGGAGGCCGGTGGGGACGGGCTATAGATATACACATATATATATATACAAGATACATATATACAAGTACTCTGTGGACCTGGAGGCCAGTGGGGACGGGCTATAGATATACACATATATATATACTTGTTTTATTCTGTTAATTTATAGTTAGTCTGCTGAGCGTAATCTGTCTGAGCCAATCACAGCAGCTCCTGGTAATCCTTCTTCTTCTCTGGTCTCTGATCTTCTTCTTCTCTGGTCTCTGATCTCTGGTCTCTGATCTTCTTCTTCTCTGGTCTCTGATCTTCTTCTTCTTGGTCTCTGGCCATTTCCCAATGTCGAGTAAGCTGCTGCAGAGCCACTATTTCAGGTGTACTACGTCATGGAGGGCCCCCTAACCCTAACCCTAACCCCCGAAGGACTGTTTAGACGCCCAGCATTCGGCGCCGCTCCATGACGTAGTACACTTGGAATAGTGGCTCTGCAGCAGCTTTACTCGACATTGAGAAACGGCCTCTGATCTTCTTCTTCTCTGGTCTCTGATCTTCTTCTTCTCTGGTTCCAGGTGAGCGTGCTGACCCGTGTAAGTTTCAGGCGTGTAATGAGTTTTCTCGCTGCGTGGTGAACCGCTGGTCTGGCGAGGCGGAGTGTGTGTGCGCCGCGGGCTACGTTAGCGTGGACGGGCTGCCGTGTCAGAGCGTCTGCGACGTAACGCACGACTTCTGCCTGAACGACGGGAAGTGTGACGTCCAGCCGGGGAAGGGCGCCATCTGCAGGTGGGAGGCGGCACTACACTATTTACATATCACTTTATTATTAAATACATTCACCTATAAGATCATTTCAAAACATTTTGAAAGACTTGTTTTGTACAAGATGACCTTTATATGTGTGTATTTAATGTGCTGCCCCCTGTGGTGCCAGGTGTCGTGTCGGGGAGAACTGGTGGTACCGCGGTCAGCACTGCGAGGAGTTCGTCTCCGAGCCGCTGGTCGTCGGCATCGCCATGGCGTCGGTGTCCGGCCTCCTATTGGTGGCTGGAGGCATCGTCTACTTCCTGTCCAGAACGCTGAGGGAGCGCTACGACGCAGAGGACAGCGAGGACCCAATCAGGTGAGACCTCTGACACCACTTCCTGTTTACAGTCTGAGGGCATCACTTCCTGTTGACAGTCTGAGGGCATCACTTCCTGTTGACAGTCTGCTGAGTAACGTTGTTTCCTGCAGGTTGGGCTTCCCGTCTCTGGAGGGTCGTGCTAAGCTAACCGCGGTGCCGGACAGCGGCCCGGTGACGGCTCAGTTCTACCGGCGCTACGATGACGAGGCGCCACTCAGAACCGGGTCCAGAGACCAGAACCAGGAGAACAGAGACCAGGAGAACAGCTCTCTGAGCAAAGAGGTACGACTCATAATGCTGAGTCCTGTCAGGGGTTCAGAGCTGAAAAAGTGGTTCCACATACATTAGTAAACTACAGGAAACTGCGGCCATGTTTGTAGTCCTAACCCTCCGACCTCTGTGTTGAGTCATTGGCTGAAGTCCAATAGTCCATTTAGCTCAGGAACCTTCCTAACGGAGTGAAATGACCCGGAGGTCCCTCAGTGGCAGCCATGATAAGAGCTGGTTCTCTAGATGAAAGGAAAGGAGGTTTCAAGCTTCCTTTATAACCTCCTTTAGCTTAGGAACCACTGGACCTCCCTAACCTAAAGGAGAGGAGAAAGTGCTGCCCCACAATGCCTTGCAGCCGCAGCATTTGCCGTCACACAACAGTCGGCCGTTCACGGAAACAACCGATTATGACGAGAAATGATATCATGAAAGTTACGGTTCTTACTAAGCTTTTTAAAACGTATGTGGTAAGTTGCCAAAGTGCTTTGTTTTGAACGTTCATCAGTATTATAATCAAAAAGAGAAATATGAACGTTAGTTTTTACTGAAATGATCAAATAAAGTCACATTTCACAGTCTTTACTGAGCTGTGTGGGGTTTGTTCAACTTTGAAAAGATGTTTGAATGGTGATATACACAGTGATAGATGTTAAGGACTAACGTTTATAATAAATACATTTGTATTGATTTGAAGATCTTTTCATACAATCATACGTATTGGGATCATTTGTATTAATGTGGACCGGAGGGAGAGGGTGATGAGCATAAGTTTCACTTTCCTTTTTTATTTCAATTCCAGCTTTGGTCATGAAGAATATGTTTCTCTGTTGTCCCCGTTCATAAAGCATAAAACAGCATCAGAGCACGGTGCAGAGTCTCTAGATAGTTTACAGTAGTCCCTCGTTCTTATTAAACATCCATGTTGTAGTCCGCTGATAGAAAACTGTAGTTTCCATAGTTTCCCCACAGCAGCAGACGCACATTCATGACGTCCGCTGGCGCATCATAAACACGTCGGATAGTGAAGTGCAGTCGATTCTCTAAAGTACCGCAGTCTCTTCTCCTAAGTCCTTTTGAATTCTCCTATCCACTATCCCTTAACCCCGTGACCTTTCACTCAGAGGTCAAGGGATAGACGATAGGGTTAGAACTTAGGAGCTGATCTTTGGATTATTCGACTGCAGCCATTGTTAATAGACTACAGGACGCTGCAGCCATGTTTGTAGTCCTAACCTCTGACCTGTGACCCTGCAGGAGATCCAGGAGCGTCTGAGGATCGTCGAACTCTGCTCCAGAGATCAGCACTTTGCCGACTTCATGAGACAAACTCAAGTGTGAGTGTTTTCTATTTAAAAAGAGATTTTAAAATACATTTATAAAGATTTAATAACTCTGTCTTTAGATATATTTTATAAAAACGATTTATATTCATTCAGTTTTTCATCAGAAACTGACCTCAGGATTTACACAGAATCACCTCCTCTCTTAACATGTACAAGTACACAACACACACACACACACACACACACACACACACACACACACACACACACACACACACACACCACACAACACACACACACACACACACACCACACACACACACACACACACACACACACACACACACACACACACACACACACACACACACACACACACACACACACACACACACACACACACAACATGCTTCCAGTGTATGTGTTTGTAGTGTTATTTGTGCGGTCGCTGTGTTTTCTGTCAGAAACTGAGTCTGTGTTTTGTGGTCAAACAGATTCCTGGAGAAGAGAGGAAGCTCCTCCACATAGACCTCCAGGTACACGCTCTTATTCTGAAAGGACATATCTACATGCTCTTATTCTGAAAGGACATATCTACACGCTCTTATTCTGAAAGGACATATCTACACGCTCTTACTTTGAAAGGACATATCTACATGCTCTTACTTTGAAAGGACATATCTACATGCTCTTATTCTGAAAGGACATATCTCCATGCTCTTACTTTGAAAGGACATATCTACACGCTCTTACTTTGAAAGGGACACATATGTAATTACAAACGCTCTTACTTCGAAAGTTACTGGATTTTTTTTATAAATGACCTGTATATATTTCCCATGATGCTTTGCAGCCCCCCTTCATTAACCCCGTGTTGTTTTTCCGCAGAAAGCTGCCTTCGTTCTGATTGGAGGATCTCGTTGCTCCCCTGGAGGTGACACTGAAACACTTTGGGATTTTATTTTGAAAGGACTCTTTGTGGACCTGAATTCTGACCTCTGATTGGTCGCCTGTCACTTGCTGTTCACTCTGTGTTTATAACCTTCAGTCACTGCTGCTCTTACTCTTATTTACAAACTGCTTTCTGTACTTTTCCTAAAGACTTTATTCTGAAACTTCACTGTTGTTTCTACTTCCTGTTTTCATGTCGCTGATCATCGGAGAAACACGTTAGCATCTCGTTAGCTTCACGTTAGCTTGTTTTGCTCGGCGCGGCTCCCGTCAGTGCCTTCATGCTCCGTTAGCGTCCGTTAGTGTTAGCATCCGTTAGCGTTAGCTCGGGCTCTCGGAGTTGTGATGTTGGTTTGTCTCATTAAAACTCATCCCAGCCAATCAGCTGCTTCACATGTTTACATTAATCTGTGTACTGTTAGCATGTAGCTACGCCTAGCCTGTGTACGAATCCAAAGAAACCAAAACTTTTTCAAAAGTAATTTTTTTATTTCTGACAACTTTATTTTAGTGCAAAATATGAAGTTACGAAGTATTTTGCTAAGCTTTTTTTTTTTTACTACCAATATTATTTGGTTGTTATCTTGTTTAAAAAAGTGATATCAAAATGCAGATCGTTTAACAGAATAAAGTAAATATTGGAGTCTTTAAATCACGGCCAATAAAAACCCTTCTTACTGTTTATTAGTTTGTATTACTTGAACTTTTCTTGGTTGGTTGTTTGTTTAGTTTTTCTGTTTTTAACATTTAGATTTCCTGTTTTTTAGATCTAAAATATGTTTGTGATGTTTTGTGTTTTATATTCTGTTGTAGAGAATAAATAAATATAATGTGAATTTTATAAATAAAAATAAATATTTTTTACAGCAACACCACACTTAGTTTATTACTAGTATTAGTAATACAATTATAGTATATTAAAAGTAGTAGTTAGTACTTAGTAGTGACATCATTACAGAACCCCAGTGGCCCCAGTACTGATCCCTGTGGGACGCCATGTCTCACTTTAGAGGGCCAGAGCCCTTCTTGTTCTTCTTCTTCTTCTTCTTCTTCTTCTTCGGTGAAACTTGTTATATTTCCTCAGTGAGTGGAAACAGGTCCTATAGGAGGGGAGGAGCCCCCCACCCCCCAGGGTCTATATAAGGTCCTGCCCCCCCCTCTCATAGAGTCTTCTTCTGCTCCTGTAATGATGGCGGTGCTCGCTGCTCTGCTGCTGAGAGAGAGCAGCAGGTCTGAGGTGTCTTCATGTTCTCAGCCCCCCCCCCCCCAACACATCAGCCCCCCCCCCACACATCAGGGTCATTCTCCGGTTCTATGTTCCTCCACCTGGGGAACTGTGTCACGACCTCCAGTTAATCTACAGCTGATATTAAACGTTATTAAATATAAACTGAGCAGCTTTCAGACGTCCTGATTCTGTCTCAGGACCTCTGAGGACATTTCTTTAAAATAAATATATTATATATTTTAAGTTATAATTAGACGAGTGTGTGTAAAGTCTTCAGGTGTCTTTGAGGTCTTCAGATGTGTGTGAGGTCTTCAGGTGTGTGTGAGGTCTCCAGGTGTGTGTGAGGTCTCCAGGTGTGTGTGAGGTCTTCAGGTGTGTGTGAGGTCTCCAGGTGTCTTTGAGGTCTTCAGGTGTGTGTGAGGTATCCAGGTGTGTGTAAAGTCTTCAGGTGTGTGTGAGGTCTCCAGGTGTGTGTGAGGTCTTCAGTGTGTGAGGTCTCCAGTGTGTGTAAAGTCTTCAGGTGTGTGTGAGGTCTTCAGGTGTGTGTGAGGTCTCCAGGTGTGTGTAAAGTCTTCAGGTGTGTGTGAGGTCTCCAGGTGTGTGTGAGGTCTCCAGGTGTGTGTAAAGTCTTCAGGTGTGTGTGAGGTCTCCAGGTGTGTGTAAAGTCTTCAGGTGTCTTTGAGGTCTTCAGGTGTGTGTGAGGTCTCCAGGTGTGTGTAAAGTCTTCAGGTGTGTCTGAGGTCTCCAGGTGTGTGTGAGGTCTCCAGGTGTGTGTGAGGTCTCCAGGTGTGTAAAGTCTTCAGGTGTGTGTGAGGTCTTCAGGTGTGTGTGAGGTCTCCAGGTGTGTGTAAAGTCTTCAGGTGTGTGTGAGGTCTCCAGGTGTGTGTAAAGTCTTCAGGTGTCTTTGAGGTCTTCAGGTGTGTGTGAGGTCTCCAGGTGTGTGTAAAGTCTTCAGTGTGTGTGAGGTCTCCAGGTGTGTGTGAGGTCTCCAGGTGTGTGCGAGGACTCCAGGTGTGTGTAAAGTCTTCAGGTGTGTGTGAGGTCTCCAGGTGTGTGTGAGGTCTTCAGGTGTGTGTGAGGTCTCCAGGTGTGTGTGAGGTCTTCAGGTGTGTGTCTTCAGGTGTGTGAGGTCTCCAGGTGTGTGTGAGGTCTTCAGGTGTGTGTCTTCAGGTGTGTGTGAGGTCTCCAGGTGTGTGTGGTAGTGTCTCTGCTGTGTTAGAGAGCCCTCTGGTGGCCAACGCTCTCCACTGTTAGACCATCAACATGGGTTTAAGTTTTTATTTTATGGGGAATATTATGTTTTTATATACATTTCAGACACAGAGATAAAAGAGCCATAAAACACTTAAAATCCAATTTAAATTGTTCTTATAATTTAAGTAAAGACACTTCATAAAATATACAAGCATTTTAAATAACTACAGAACAATAAAAACAGAAATCACTGTGAGTTTATATAAATATCATCAGAAGTTATCCGTACACTGAAGAGAAAACAGGAGTTTATATTTGTTTTGTTCGTCAGGGTTATACTCTGTCCTCACGTCGGGTTCATCAGCCTTTGTGTTTCAGGTCACATGCTGACGTCCCGGTAGGACTCCATGCTGGACGTCCCCAGGTCCTCTGCAGCCGGTACTTGGTCTCTTTGAGCTGGATGTTGACGGACGAGACGAACTGAAGAGAGCGAGACACGACGGCTCTGAAGGACGGCGTCCGGGCGGTGAAGAGGACGAAGATCTGAAACCCCTGAAACACAACAAGAAGAAGACGGAGGTAACGCCGAGGAATACTGTTCGGAGAGACACAAACTAGCCTGAGGAAATGTCCCATTGCTGTCACAAAGAAGGGTGGGAACTGTCCGGAAAGTCTGAAAAGAGTCCGAAAACACAACAGAAAATACTTGGCTGCAATACATTTGGTAAAATCTGTACCAAATGTTATTTGTGGGAACTGTCCACAAATCTGTCTGAAAACAGCCCTTAAAACGTTTAGACTTTTCTCAACATGCTACGTTTACATCTGTATCACTGTGGTCACTTGGAGTACATGTACTGACAGCGCCTCAGTACCTGTGTGGTGGTGCAGACGCAGAACAGCACGCTGAAACACCAGGTTAGTGTTTCCTGAGGTGACCAGCACCAAATACCCCAGAAACCAGGAGACCCCGAGCAGCACCGCCAGGGAGAAACTGATCAGGAACTTCTTCCACAGAGTCCGAGGTCTCGAGCTGAAACATATTTAATGTCAATGATTATCATCAGGTAGTTCTAGTAATTGAAAAGGTTCCTGTTTTCGGACCTTTTGAGCGCGGCGTCGGTCCGGCAGATGGTCAGAGAGGCCAGCACCAGCAGAGCCACGTTGTAGATTAAAATCAGAGCCACAGGAAGCAGGAAGGCCCAGAACATGGGCTTCCTGAAGTCAAACTGCTTCTTCTTATCCACAGCCGCCAGCCAGCAGCTACAGGACGAACTGCAGTTAGTTATATAATCAGAATATATCAGTAAATTATAATTATAGTGATGGACTCACAATTCCTCCTGTCTGTATCCCAGAGGGTTATCTGGCCTGTAGGTGGCGCCCAAGTGACCGCCATGATGACGGCCGGGACTCCTGGAGGGAGAAAATATATAAATATGTTATCATTCAGCGGGTTTGTGGCACTTGTTCAGCAAACAGACCCTGAAGTCGTACCCTGGGTATGACTTGTGCCCCTGGGTAAGACTCGTACCCCTGGGTATGACTCGTACCCCTGGGTATGACTCGTACCCCTGGGTATGACTCGTGCCCCTGTGTATGACTCGTGCCCCTGGGTAAGACTCGTACCCCTGGGTATGACTCGTACCCCTGGGTATGACTCGTGCCCCTGGGTATGACTCGTACCCCTGGGTATGACTCGTGCCCCTGGGTATGACTCGTGCCCCTGGGTATGACTCGTGCCCCTGGGTATGACTCGTAACCCAGGGTATGACTCGTACCCCTGGGTATGACTCGTACCCCTGGGTATGACTCGTACCCCTGGGTATGACTCGTACCCCTGTGTATGACTCGTGCCCCTGGGTAAGACTCGTACCCCTGGGTATGACTCGTACCCCTGGGTATGACTCGTACCCCTGTGTATGACTCGTGCCCCTGGGTAAGACTCGTACCCCTGGGTATGACTCGTACCCCTGGGTATGACTCGTGCCCCTGGGTATGACTCGTGCCCCTGGTTATGACTCGTGCCCCTGGGTATGACTCGTACCCCTGGGTATGACTCGTACCCCTGGGTATGACTCGTGCCTCTGGGTATGACTCGTGCCCCTGGGTATGACTCGTACCCCTGGGTATGACTCGTGCCCCTGGGTATGACTCGTGCCCCTGGGTATGACTCGTACCCCTGGGTATGACTCGTACCCCTGGGTATGACTCGTACCCCTGGGTATGACTCGTACCCCTGGGTATGACTCGTGCCTCTGGGTATGACTCGTGCCCCTGGTATGACTCGTACCCCTGGGTATGACTCGTGCCCCTGGGTATGACTCCTGCCCCTGGGTATGACTCGTGCCCCTGGGTAAGACTCGTACCCCTGGGTAAGACTCGTACCCCTGGGTATGACTCGTGCCCCTGGTGTATGACTCGTGCCCCTGGGTATGACTCGTACCCCTGGGTATGACTCGTGCCCCTGGGTATGACTCGTACCCCTGGGTAAGACTCGTAACCCAGGGAATGACTCGTAGGAGCCCCTTACCCCCCAGGGCCACGCTGAGCGAGGTCCAGTGAGGAGGCAGGTCTTGGCGCAGCCTCCGGACCAGAAGCACCAGCTGGGTTCCGTACAGGCTGTTCCACATGAAGGTGGCCAGCAGGAAGAAGTGAAGCAGAGCCGCCACCGCAGAACACCACCCTGAGTCCGGATCCACGTGTTCGTCAGAGTTCGGCACGACGTTCTTCTCCGCCTCGACCTCAGGAGCACCTGGGCGGCGGTTCCCCACGCCGGAGAGGAAGGTAAGGATGAAGGCCAGCAGACTGAAGCAGGTGCTCAGCAGAGCCAGCTGGGAGTTCCTGCGACTCGCACTCATCCCAGAGGTCCTCTGAAAACTACTCAACAATCAGGCTTAGTGTATAATATCTACAGAATAAAGTCCTAACGTCTAATATCTACAGAATAAAGTCCTAACGTCTAATATCTACGGAATAAAGTCCTAACGTCTAATATCTACAGAATAAAGTCCTAACGTATAATATCTACAGAATAAAGTCCTAACGTCTAATATCTACAGAATAAAGTCATGACGTCTAATATCTACAGAATAAAGTCCTAACGTCTAATATCTACGGAATAAAGTCCTAACGTCTAATATCTACAGAATAAAGTCCTAACGTCTAATATCTACAGAATAAAGTCCTAACGTCTAATATCTACAGAATAAAGTCCTAACGTCTAATATCTACGGAATAAAGTCCTAACGTCTAATATCTACGGAATAAAGTCCTAACGTATAATATCTACAGAATAAAGTCCTAACGTCTAATATCTACGGAATAAAGTCCTAACGTATAATATCTACGGAATAAAGTCCTGACGTCTAATATCTACGGAATAAAGTCCTAACGTCTAATATCTACAGAATAAAGTCCTAACGTCTGATATCTACAGAATAAAGTCCTAACGTCTAATATCTACGGAATAAAGTCCTAACGTCTAATATCTACAGAATAAAGTCCTAACGTCTAATATCTACAGAATAAAGTCTAACGTCTAATATCTACGGAATAAAGTCCTAACGTCTAATATCTACAGAATAAAGTCCTAACGTCTAATATCTACGGAATAAAGTCCTAACGTCTAATATCTACAGAATAAAGTCCTAACGTCTAATATCTACAGAATAAAGTCCTGACGTCTAATATCTACGGAATAAAGTCCTGACGTCTGATATCTACAGAATAAAGTCATGACGTCTAATATCTACAGAATAAAGTCCTAACGTCTAATATCTACGGAATAAAGTCCTAACGTCTAATATCTACAGAATAAAGTCCTAACGTCTAATATCTACAGAATAAAGTCCTAACGTCTAATATCTACAGAATAAAGTCCTAACGTCTAATATCTACGGAATAAAGTCCTAACGTCTAATATCTACGGAATAAAGTCCTAACGTATAATATCTACAGAATAAAGTCCTAACGTCTAATATCTACGGAATAAAGTCCTAACGTATAATATCTACGGAATAAAGTCCTGACGTCTAATATCTACGGAATAAAGTCCTAACGTCTAATATCTAAGAATAAAGTCTAACGTCTGATATCTACAGAATAAAGTCCTAACGTCTAATATCTACGGAATAAAGTCCTAACGTCTAATATCTACAGAATAAAGTCCTAACGTCTAATATCTACAGAATAAAGTCCTAACGTCTAATATCTACGGAATAAAGTCCTAACGTCTAATATCTACAGAATAAAGTCCTAACGTCTAATATCTACGGAATAAAGTCCTAACGTCTAATATCTACAGAATAAAGTCCTAACGTCTAATATCTACAGAATAAAGTCCTGACGTCTAATATCTACGGAATAAAGTCCTGACGTCTGATATCTACAGAATAAAGTCCTAACGTCTAATATCTACGGAATAAAGTCCTGACGTCTAATATCTACAGAATAAAGTCTAACGTCTAATATCTACAGAATAAAGTCCTGACGTCTAATATCTACAGAATAAAGTCCTGACGTCTAATATCTACAGAATAAAGTCATGACGTCTAATATCTACAGAATAAAGTCCTAACGTCTAATATCTACAGAATAAAGTCCTGACGTCTAATATCTACGGAATAAAGTCCTGACGTCTGATATCTACAGAATAAAGTCCTGACGTCTGATATCTACAGAATAAAGTCCTAACGTCTAATATCTACAGAATAAAGTCCTGACGTCTAATATCTACGGAATAAAGTCCTGACGTCGATATCTACAGAATAAAGTCCTGACGTCTAATATCTACAGAATAAAGTCCTGACGTCTAATATCTACAGAATAAAGTCCTAACGTCTGATATCTACGGAATAAAGTCCTAACGTCTGATATCTACAGAATAAAGTCCTGACGTCTGATATCTACAGAATAAAGTCCTGACGTCTAATATCTACAGAATAAAGTCCTAACGTCTAATATCTACAGAATAAAGTCCGAACGTCTAATATCTACAGAATAAAGTCCTAACGTCTAATATCTACAGAATAAAGTCCTGACGTCTAATATCTACAGAATAAAGTCCTAACGTCTAATATCTACGGAATAAAGTCCTGACATACGATATCTACGGAATAAAGACACACCAATCAGTCCTGTCTCTACGCAGCATTACGCTGAAACGCTGAAACGCTGAAACACTGAAACGCTGAAACGCTGAAACGCTGAAACGCTGAAACACTGAAACGCTGAAACGCTGAAACGCTGAAACACTGAAACACTGATATGAGGAATGATGGAGTCTTACTTGTCTTTAATGTGGTGAATTATGGTAATGACCAAACCCAGAATAGAAGGAGAGTCCGACAGTAGAAACCACCCCGAGGGCTTCTGCGTATTCGTACTCCTCCCTGAAAGACTGAACCAACATCGTCCTTTAGACTCACTCTGTAGTCTCTAATAATCTGCTTGATGTTATTGTAGAAACTGCTGTTCACCCAGAGAGCAGCGAAGTTGGTGGTGTGGTTACAGAAACATCTCAGCAGTCCGTCCGAGGCGTTTCCCTTCCAGCAGCCGTCCGTGCTCCAGTCCTGGAGGTCGTTTTCCAGAAAACACAGGCGAAGTCGTGCAGAGACGTGCCCTCCATCACCTGCAGCGGTAAGAACGGATCTCACGTGGATCTCACGTGTATCTCACGTGTATCTCACGTGAGATACACTGAGATACACGTGTATCTCACGTGTATCTCACGTGTACTCACGTGTATCTCACGTGATCTCACGTGTATCTCACGTGTATCTCACGTGGATCTCACGTGTATCTCACGTGTATCTCACGTGTATCTCACGTGTATCTCACGTGTGTATCTCACGTGTATCTCACGTGTATCTCACGTGTATCTCACGGTATCTCACGTGAGATACACGTGTATCTCACGTGTATCTCACGTGTATCTCACGTGTATCTCGCGTGGATCTCACGGTATCTCACGTGTATCTCACGTGTATCTCACGTGGATCTCACGTGTATCTCACGTGGATCTCACGTGAGATACACGTGAGATCATGTGAGATCCACGTGAGATCCACGTGTATCTCACGTGTACTCACGTGTATCTCACGTGTTCTCACGTGTATCTCACGTGTATCTCACGTGTATCTCACGTGGATCTCACGTGTATCTCACGTGTATCTCACGGTATGTGTATCTCAGTGTATCTCACGTGTATCTCACGTGTATCTCACGTGTATCTCACGTGTATCTCACGTGTATCTCACGTGTATCTCACGTGAGATACACGTGTATCTCACGTGTATCTCACGTGTATCTCACGTGTATCTCGCGTGGATCTCACGTGTATCTCACGTGTATCTCACGTGTATCTCACGTGGATCTCACGTGTATCTCACGTGGATCTCACGTGAGATACACGTGATACACGTGAGATACACGTGAGATACACGTGAGATCCCGTGAGATACACGTGAGATACACGTGTATCTCACGTGTATCTCACTTGTATCTCACGTGTATCTCACGTGTATCTCGCGTGTATCTCGCGTGTATCTCACGTGTATCTCACGTGTATCTCACGTGTATCTCACGTGTATCTCGCGTGGATCTCACGTGTATCTCACGTGTATCTCACGTGTATCTCACGTGGATCTCACGTGTATCTCACGTGGATCTCACGTGTATCTCGCGTGTATCTCACGTGTATCTCACGTGTATCTCGCGTGTATCTCGCGTGTATCTCACGTGTATCTCACGTGTATCTCACGTGTATCTCGCGTGTATCTCGCGTGTATCTCGCGTGTATCTCACGTGTATCTCGCGTGTATCTCGCGTGTATCTCGCGTGTATCTCGCGTGTATCTCGCGTGTATCTCGCGTGTATCTCGCGTGTATCTCGCGTGTATCTCGCGTGTATCTCGCGTGTATCTCACTTGTATCTCGCGTGTATCTCGCGTGTATCTCGCGTGTATCTCGCGTGTATCTCACTTGTATCTCACGTGTATCTCGCGTGTATCTCGCGTGTATCTCGCGTGTATCTCGCGTGTATCTCGCGTGTATCTCACGTGGATCTCACATGTATCTCACATGTCTTTGATACTGGGCAAGGACTACACAGAACGTCAAATGTCTTCAGTGTGTTAACATTTTTCAATTACTACAGATAAAAAGTAAGAGTATTTTCTGACATTCTAATGAAAAAAAGTTTTAAACATTAAAATGAAGTCGTTACATTTCAAAATAAAAGCCTCTCTCTTAGGGAACACTGATAAAGTATCTGTTTGTTTCTCATGTCACCGGTTCTTCACACAACAGAACATATTCCCACAGCTGATCGTCATCCGACCTAAAAAACAAACCATAAACTAATGTTTATCAGTTTATAGACAGAAATCAAAGTGAATCATAAATAAAGGAAGCACAAGCTGGAGTCATATTTCATAAACCTCTCCGACCTTCTCTTCTCCATGTCTCAGTTAACAGTTTACTCTTTTAACTCAAGTATTCCCACATGAAAGTGTTTATTTTCCTCACTGCAGTCTGAAGAGCATCTCCACGTGTTGGGCCCCCCACTCCGGCCCCCGGACCCCCGATGCTGGCCGAGAGGACCCTGATGGGGGCCCTGCGCCTCGTGTAGAGCCTCGACTGGAAGAAGCGGTCGTTCTGGTAAAGCACGAAGCCGAGCGACACGTTGGAGTCCGGGGGCGGCGGCCGGGGGGCGGCGGTGCCGGGCGGCGGCGGTGGCCAGGGCTGAAACCAAAGAAGAAATTCTATATTTTTTTTCCACTAAATTGTTTAGCTATTATTTTTTACTTTTTTTTCCGAACAAGGCATTAATAGAAGTAAATAATAAAAAATATATAATAAAATAAATAAATGTGGAAATATAATATGAAATGATATTATTAATGTTAAAATGTTCATAACCTTTAATTGCTTTGATAAACTGAAACATTTCAATATGATTTATTTATTTTGATAAAGAGAAATACCCTGAGAACCAGGCGAGGCTCACCTGCTGCGAGGCGCACGAAGATCACGGCGTCGGCTACAAACCCGTCTTCAACCACGATGTCCGACTGTTGTCGTTCAGCTTAATCCGGTCCGGGACGAAACTCCCCGATGTCCCTGAATGCACCGGGAAAACAGGATTATTATTTATCAAATGTATCTTCTTTTGGATCACTAGCAGTAACAGGTTCTAGTTCTGACTGATTAGCAGTACCAGGTTCTGACCTGACAGCCGCGGTGAACTGGACCCCCTTGGTGCTGGCAGCAGGGATCTGCGCTGCCTGAAGAACCAAGTTGGGTTGGACCAGACTGAGGTTCTGCGAGAGCTCGTCCAACGTCACCGTGAGCCTGAAGGCACCACGGAAAGAGTGAATGAGGACTGAGGCCTGGTTTAAACTGTATATAATATATAAGCTGTATATAATATATAAACTGTATATATTATATATAAACTGTATATATTTATATATAAACTGTATATAATATATAAACTGTAATATATTATTATATAAACTGTATATATTATATATAAACTGTATATAATATATAAACTGTATATATATATATATAACTGTATATAATATATAACTGTATATATATAAACTGTATATATATTATATATAAACTGTATATAATATATAAACTGTATATATATATATAAACTGTATCTATATATATAAACTGTAATAATATATAAACGGTAAATATATTATATATAAACTGTATATAATATATAAACTGTATATAATATATACTGTATATAAATATCTGTATATATATTATATATAAACTGTATATAATATATAAACTGTATATATATTATATATAAACTGTATATAATATATAAACTGTATATAATATATAAACGTAATATATTATATATAAAACTGTATAATATATAAACTGTATATATATATAAAACTGTATATAATGTATAAACTGTATATATATTATATATAAACTGTATATAATATATAACTGTATATATTATATATAAACTGTATATAATATAAACTGTATATAATATATAAACTGTATATATTATATATAAAACTGTATATAATATATAAACTGTATATATATATAAACTGTATATATATATATATAAACTGTATATAATATATAACTGTATATATATTATATATAAACTGTATATAATATTAAACTGTATATAATTATATAAACTGTATATAATATATAAACTGTATATAATATATAAACTGTATATATATTATATATAAACTGTATATAATATATAAACTGTATATATATTATATATAAACTGTATATAATATATAACTGTATATAATATAAACTGTATAATATATACTGTATATATATATAAACTGTATATATATTATATATAAACTGTATATATATATAAACTGTATATAATATATAAACTGTATATATATTATATAAACTGTATATAATATATAAACTGTATATAATTATATAAACTGTATATATATATAAACTGTATAAACTGTATATATATTATATATAACTGTATATAAATATAAACTGTATATATATTATTATAAACTGTATATAATATATAAACTGTATATAATATATAAACTGTATATATATATATATAAACTGTATATATAATATAAACTGTATATAATATATAAACTGTATATATATTAATATAAACTGTATATAATATATAAACTGTATATAATATATAACTGTATTAATATATAAACTGTATATATATTAATAAAACTGTATATAATATATAAACTGTATATAATATAAAAACTGTATATATATTATATATAAACTGTATATAATATATAAACTGTATAATATATATATAAACTGTATATATATTAAACTGTATAAACTGTATATATATTAATATAAACTGTATATAATATATAAGCTGTATATATTATAAACTGTATATAATATATAAACTGTATAATATATTATATATATAACTGTA
>JAAOOA010002034.1:0-73440 GCA_012861695.1 Trematomus loennbergii
GCTACAAGGGTCTGTTTGGGGTTTGGAGCAGGACACTTCAGAGACATGTCCTTAGTAACAGCTGGAAGAGAGAGAGGGGGGGGGCTACAAGGATCTGTTTGGGGTTTGGAGCAGGACACTTCAGAGACATGTCCTTAGTAACAGCTGGAAGAGAGGGGGGGGGCTACAAGCATCTGTTTGGGGTTTGGAGCAGGACACTTCAGAGACATGTCCTTAGTACAGGCTGGAAGAGAGGGGGGGGGCTACAAGGACTGTTTGGGGTTTGGAGCAGGACACTTCAGAGACATGTCCTTAGTAACAGCTGGAAGAGAGGGGGGGGGGCTACAAGGATCTGTTTGGGGTTTGGAGCAGGACACTTCAGAGACATGTCCTTAGTAACAGCTGGAAGAGAGGGGGGGGGCTACAAGGATCTGTTTGGGGTTTGGAGCAGGACACTTCAGAGACATGCCTTAGTAACAGCTGGAAGAGAGAGGGGGGGGGCTACAAGGATCTGTTTGGGGTTTGGAGCAGGACACTTCAGAGACATGTCCTTAGTAACAGCTGGAAGAGAGAGAGAGGGGGGGGCTACAAGGATCTGTTTGGGGTTTGGAGCAGGACACTTCAGAGACATGTCCTTAGTAACAGCTGGAAGAGAGAGGGGGGGGGCTACAAGGATCGTGTTGGGGTTTGGAGCAGGACACTTCAGAGACATGTCCTTAGTAACAGCTGGAAGAGAGGGGGGGGGGGCTACAAGGATCTGTTTGGGGTCTGGAGCAGGACACTTCAGAGACATGTCCTTAGTAACAGCTGGAAGAGAGGGGGGGGGGGGCTACAAGGATCTGTTTGGGTTTGGAGCAGGACACTTCAGAGACATGTCCTTAGTAACAGCTGGAAGAGAGGGGGGGGCTACAAGGATCTGTTTGGGGTCTGGAGCAGGACACTTCAGAGACATGTCCTTAGTAACAGCTGGAAGAGAGGGGGGGGGCTACAGGATCTGTTTGGGGTTTGGAGCAGGACACTTCAGAGACATGTCCTTAGTAACAGCTGGAAGAGAGGGGGGGGGGGGGCTACAAGGGTCAGTTTGGGGTTTGGAGCAGGACACTTCAGAGACATGTCCTTAGTAACAGCTGGGAAGAGAGGGGGGGGGGGCTACAAGGATCTGTTTGGGGTTTGGAGCAGGACACTTCAGAGACATGTCCTTAGTAACAGCTGGGAGAGAGGGGGGGGGCTACAAGGATCTGTTTTGGGGTTTGGAGCAGGACACTTCAGAGACATGTCCTTAGTAACAGCTGGAAGAGAGAGGGGGGGGCTACAAGGATCTGTTTGGGGTTTGGAGCAGGACACTTCAGAGACATGTCCTTAGTAACAGCTGGAAGAGAGGGGGGGGGGGCTACAAGGATCTGTTTGGGGTTTGGAGCAGGACACTTCAGAGACATGTCCTTAGTAACAGCTGGAAGAGAGGGGGGGGGGCTACAAGGATCTGTTTGGGGTTTGGAGCAGGACACTTCAGAGACATGTCCTTAGTAACAGCTGGAAGAGAGGGGGGGGGGGGCTACAAGGATCTGTTTGGGGTTTGGAGCAGGACACTTCAGAGACATGTCCTTAGTAACAGCTGGAAGAGAGGGGGGGGGCTACAAGGATCTGTTGGGGTTTGGAGCAGGACACTTCAGAGACATGTCCTTAGTAACAGCTGGAAGAGAGGGGGGGGGGCTACAAGGATCTGTTGGGGTTTGGAGCAGGACACTTCAGAGACATGTCCTTAGTAACAGCTGGAAGAGAGGGGGGGGGGGCTACAAGGATCTGTTTGGGGTTTGGAGCAGGACACTTCAGAGACATGTCCTTAGTAACAGCTGGAAGAGAGGGGGGGGGGGGGGCTACAAGGATCTTTTGGGGTTTGGAGCAGGACACTTCAGAGACATGTCCTTAGTAACAGCTGGAAGAGAGGGGGGGGGGGGGGCTACAGGATCTGTTTGGGGTTTGGAGCAGGACACTTCAGAGACATGTCCTTAGTAACAGCTGGAAGAGAGGGGGGGGGGCTACAAGGATCTTTTGGGGTTTGGAGCAGGACACTTCAGAGACATGTCTTTAGTAACAGCTGGAAGAGGGGGGGGGGGCTACAAGGATCTGTTTGGGGTTTGGAGCAGGACACTTCAGAGACATGTCCTTAGTAACAGCTGGAAGAGAGGGGGGGGGGGGGCTACAAGGATCTGTTTGGGTTTGGATCAGGACACTTCAGAGACATGTCCTTAGTAACAGCTGGAAGAGGGGGGGGGCTACAAGGATCTGTTGGGGTTTGGAGCAGGACACTTCAGAGACATGTCCTTAGTAACAGCTGGAAGAGGGGGGGGGCTACAAGGATCTGTTTGGGGTTTGGAGCAGGACACTTCAGAGACATGTCCTTAGTAACAGCTGGAAGAGGGGGGGGGGGGGGGGGCTACAAGGATCTGTTTGGGGTTTGGAGCAGGACACTTCAGAGACATGTCCTTAGTAACAGCTGGAAGAGAGGGGGGGGGGCTACAAGGATCTGTTGGGGTTTGGAGCAGGACACTTCAGAGACATGTCCTTAGTAACAGCTGGAAGAGAGGGGGGGGGGGCTACAAGGATCTGTTTGGGGTTTGGAGCAGGACACTTCAGAGACATGTCCTTAGTAACAGCTGGAAGAGAGGGGGGGGGGGCTACAAGGATCTGTTGGGGTTTGGAGCAGGACACTTCAGAGACATGTCCTTAGTAACAGCTGGAAGAGAGGGGGGGGGGGGGCTACAAGGATCTGTTTGGGGTTTGGAGCAGGACACTTCAGAGACATGTCCTTAGTAACAGCTGGAAGAGAGGGGGGGGGGCTACAAGGATCTGTTTGGGGTTTGGAGCAGGACACTTCAGAGACATGTCCTTAGTAACAGCTGGGAGAGAGGGGGGGGGGGGGCTACAAGGATCTGTTTGGGGTTTGGAGCAGGACACTTCAGAGAAATGTCTTAGTAACAGCTGGGAGAGGGGGGGGGGGGGGCTACAAGGATCTGTTGGGGTTTGGAGCAGGACACTTCAGAGACATGTCCTTAGTAACAGCTGGAAGAGAGGGGGGGGGGGGCTACAAGGATCTGTTTGGGGTTTGGATCAGGACACTTCAGAGACATGTCCTTAGTAACAGCTGGAAGAGAGAGGGGGGGGGGCTACAAGGATCTGTTGGGGTTAGGAGCAGGACACTTCAGAGACATGTCCTTAGTAACAGCTGGAAGAGAGGGGGGGGGCTACAAGGATCTGTTTGGGGTTTGGATCAGGACACTTCAGAGACATGTCCTTAGTAACAGCTGGAAGAGAGAGGGGGGGGGGGCTACAAGGACTGTTTGGGGTTTGGAGCAGGACACTTCAGAGACATGTCCTTAGTAACAGCTGGAAGAGAGGGGGGGGGGGGGCTACAAGGATCTGTTTGGGGTTTGGATCAGGACACTTCAGAGACATGTCCTTAGTAACAGCTGGAAGAGAGGGGGGGGGGGCTACAAGATCTGTTTGGGGTTTGGAGCAGGACACTTCAGAGACATGTCCTTAGTAACAGCTGGAAGAGAGGGGGGGGGGGGCTACAAGGATCTGTTTGGGGTTTGGATCAGGACACTTCAGAGACATGTCCTTAGTAACAGCTGGAAGAGAGGGGGGGGGCTACAAGGATCTGTTTGGGGTTAGGAGCAGGACACTTCAGAGACATGTCCTTAGTAACAGCTGGAAGAGAGGGGGGGGGCTACAAGGATCTGTTTGGGGTTTGGAGCAGGACACTTCAGAGACATGTCCTTAGTAACAGCTGGAAGAGAGGGGGGGGGGGGCTACAAGGATCTGTTTGGGTTTGGAGCAGGACACTTCAGAGACATGTCCTTAGTAACAGCTGGAAGAGAGGGGGGGGGGCTACAAGGATCTGTTTGGGGTTAGGAGCAGGACACTTCAGAGACATGTCCTTAGTAACAGCTGGAAGAGAGGGGGGGGGGGCTACAAGGATCTGTTGGGGTTTAGGAGCAGGACACTTCAGAGACATGTCCTTAGTAACAGCTGGAAGAGAGGGGGGGGGCTACAAGGATCTGTTTGGGGTTTGGAGCAGGACACTTCAGAGACATGTCCTTAGTAACAGCTGGAGAGAGAGGGGGGGGGGCTACAAGGATCTGTTTGGGGTTAGGAGCAGGACACTTCAGAGACATGTCTTTATATATTTTTATATATCTGAGACCTGTAACACCTGAGACCTGTGACACCTGAGACCTGTAACACCTGAGACCTGTAACACCTGAGACCTGTAACACCTGAGACCTGTAACATCTGAGACCTGTGACACCTGAGACCTGTAACACCTGAGACCTGTAACACCTGAGACCTGTAACACCTGAGACCTGTAACACCTGAGACCTGTAACACCTGAGACCTGTAACATCTGAGACCTGTGACACCTGAGACCTGTAACACCTGAGACCTGTAACACCTGAGACCTGTAACACCTGAGACCTGTAACACCTGAGACCTGTAACACCTGAGACCTGTAACATCTGAGACCTGTAACACCTGAGACCTGTAACAGGAGCCCTTTGAAACCTCAGAAACACTGATCCTCCTCTTCTCTCCTCAGAAACGAGTCTCTCAGATCAGGATCAGACGCGCCTCGCCACGAGACACTCTGCTCACTCCCATGGGTCTGCCCAGGGTCAAAAGGTGAGGGGGGGACAGGTGAGAGGGGGACAGGTGAGAGGGGACAGGTGAGAGGGGGGACAGGTGAGGGGGGGGACAGGTGAGAGGGGGACAGGTGAGAGGGGGGACAGGTGAGGGGGGACAGGTGAGAGGGGGGACAGGTGAGAGGGGGGGACAGGTGAGGGGGGGACAGGTGAGGGGGGGGGACAGGTGAGAGGGGGACAGGTGAGGGGGGGGACAGGTGAGAGGGGGGGACACAGTTTCCTCAGGTAAGGGGACTGGGTAAATATAAACTTCATTAATAACAACATTTAATTTCTTCAGGTTGAAGAAGAAGGAGTTCAGTCTGGAGGAGATCTACACCAACAAGAACTACAAATCCCCCTCAACCAACAGGTAAGAACTACAAACACCCACCTTAACACCAGAGACACAAACTACATGTCCCAGCATGCATCTGTGTGGCCCTGCAGGAGTCTGGAGACGATCTTCGAGGAGCCGCGGGAGAAGGACGGAGCGCTGCTGCTGATTGGCCAGCAGAGGAGGCGCAGGCTCCTCCTCTTTCCTGACTTCACTCAGCCCGGAAGAGGAAGAGGCAGCAAGGTACTCTGGGAAATGTGGTTCTCTTACATGTTTCTGCAGATCATTAAAAACAAAGATAGAAATGTGTGTAAAAGTTCCCAAAATAAACCGGGCTCTGTTTTAGGGGCGGGACTTCCTGTTGCCTTGGTGCCCAGGAAGCGGTTGGCAGCTCGTCGTCATGGTAACGGCGGAGACGAGGAGGCGGAGTCTGACGTGAAGCTGGTTCAGCGACTGAGCGCGCTCGAAGACTTCCTGACACAACAGGGCCTGGAGGTGTGACATCACTTCCTGTCAGCACACAAAGCTGCTAGCACGCTGCTAACGCTAAATTACCATGGAGACAACGCTGCGTTACCATGGAGACGCCGCTACGTTACCATGGAGACACTGCTGCGTTGCCGTGGAGACGCCGCTACGTTACCATGGAGACACCGCTGCGTTACCGTGAAGACACTGCTGCGTTACCGTGGAGACACTGCTGCGTTACATTGGAGACACTGCTGCGTTACCGTGGAGACACTGCTGCGTTACATTGGAGACACTGCTGCGTTACCATGGAGACACTGCTGCGTTACCGTGGAGACACTGCTGCGTTACATTGGAGACACTGCTGCGTTACATTGGAGACACTGCTGCGTTACCATGGAGACACTGCTGCGTTACCGTGGAGACACTGCTGCGTTACATTGGAGACACTGCTGCGTTACCGTGGAGACACTGCTGCGTTACCGTGGAGACACCGATGTTTGAGGTGTTTTTTTGGACAATTTAATATTTTTTAATGTGAAATATTTAAATTTGTAAAGTTTCTGACCTGAAGCTCAGCGTCAGATCATCATAAACATCATGAGAGATATTATTAATAATAAAGGTCTTTATAAAACATATGGAATCACTGGTTTTAAGTTATAAAACATATTTCATTATAAGATATAAATAGCAGTTGGAGTGGAAGCAGGGGGCTGTGATGGGGTCAAAGGTCATTTAGGGGTCAAAGGTCCTATAGGGGTTAGGGTTAGGAGGTCCAGATGGTGGTGTGGTGGGGGGAGGAGGTCCAGTTGGGGGGGGGGGAAGACTCCTGGTGCCAGACTCCTGGTACTAGACTCCTGGTGCTAGACTCCTGGTGCTAGACTCCTGGTGCTAGACTCCTGGTGCTAGACTCCTGGTGCTAGACTCCTGGTGCTAGACTCCTGGTGCTAGACTCCTGGTGCTAGACTCCTAGTACTAGACTCCTGGTGCTAGACTCCTGGTACTAGACTCCTGGTGCTAGACTCCTGGTTCTAGACTCCTAGTGCTAGACTCCTAGTACTAGACTCCTGGTGCTAGACTCCTGGTGCTAGACTCCTGGTGCTAGACTCCTGGTGCTAGACTCCTGGTGCTAGACTCCTAGTACTAGACTCCTGGTGCTAGACTCCTGGTACTATACTCCTGGTGCCAGACTCCTGGTGCTAGACTCCTGGTGCTAGACTCCTGGTTCTAGACTCCTGGTGCTAGACTCCTGGTGCTAGACTCCTGGTGCTAGACTCCTGGTGCTATACTCTGGTGCTAGACTACTGGTGCTAGACTCCTGGTGCCAGACTCCTGGTGCTAGTCTCCTGGTGCTAGACTCCTGGTACTAGACTACTGGTGCTAGACTCCTGGTTCTAGACTCCTGGTGCTAGACTCCTGGTGCTAGACTCCTGGTGCCAGACTCCTGGTGCTAGTCTCCTGGTGCTAGACTCCTGGTACTAGACTACTGGTGCTAGACTCCTGGTTCTAGACTCCTGGTTCTAGACTCCTGGTGCTAGACTCCTGGTGCTAGACTCCTGGTGCTAGACTACTGGTGCTAGACTCCTGGTGCTAGACTCCTGGTACTAGACTGCTGGTGCCAGACTCCTGGTGCCAGACTCCTGGTACTAGACTCCTGGTGCCAGACTCCTGGTGCTAGACTCCTGGTGCTAGACTCCTGGTACTAGACTCCTGGTGCTAGACTCCTGGTACTAGACTCCTGTGCCAGACTCCTGGTGCCAGACTCCTGGTGCTAGACTCCTGGTACTAGACTCCTGGTACTAGACTACTGGTGCTAGACTCCTGGTTCTAGACTCCTGGTGCTAGACTACTGGTGCTAGACTCCTGGTGCCAGACTCCTGGTGCTAGACTCCTGGTGCTAGACTCCTGGTACTAGACTCCTGGTGCCAGACTCCTGGTGCTAGACTCCTGGTACTAGACTCCTGGTACTAGACTCCTGGTACTAGACTCCTGGTGCTAGACTCCTGGTACTAGGACGGTTCACAGCAGAGAACACAGGTCACTGTGTGCTCTACATGTGAGAACATTAAAGAGGGTTTCATCCTCCAATTCTTCTATTCTATTTACATGTATATAGACTTCTTCTTGTACTATTTTTTATTTGTATTTTAGTATTTATTATATATGTTGCTTTGTTGGAGGAGCTCAGCTCAGAAGAATTTCATGCCATTTCTCCACTGAAGCTGCTGAGCATATGATGATAAAACCTTTGAATCTTGAATTGAAAAAGGTTAGTGTGTGTGTGTAAGGGTTAATGCAGCGCCGATTTTTGGCAAAGGCGACATAGGTGGTCGCCTAGGGCGCCAGATCTGGGGGGGCGCTGCGCTGGTAGCTCTGGGAGGGAAAAAATAAGTTTTGACCATTGGTGCTCATCCTCATTTTCGTCCTTGATGTAACAACATTTATAACTAGAGAATGCAATTCCTGAAGAAATTGCTAGTGGGAATGCTTTATGCTGAAAATCTGACGCTAAACTGCTATGCTGAAATGTAATGTGTAAGAAAGTGAAGAATTTAGATTGAAATGATACATGAACACTGGGGGCTTGAATGTGTGATGAGAGAAGAAGTAAAAAGGCTTGGAAAAGCAGCAGAATATTTGAACTGTAAACTTTGAACTAACTTGATGGTGAATGATCTGTCGCCATGCCAACGGCATTTGATGACATCCCATAATAGCTTAGATGCGTTGATGGCTGCATCGTTACCAAACCTGTGAAGTTTTGGGCCGTTTGGAGCATTTTCACTGAAGTGGACCGAGGGAGCGTTTCCATGGAAACGGCATATGGTGAGATCTCAGATTTGGCGTAGAGCTGTTGAGGCATGGACCGGTGATATACAAGTGAAGATTGGGGACGATCGGACCGTGTCCATTGGACTTACAGCGACATCGTGCTTCATGGCGAGTGGTCTGTCGCCATGGCAACGGCATTTGATGACACCCCATAATACGTTAGATGCGTTGATGGCTGCATCGTTACCAAACCTGTGAAGTTTTGGGCCGTTTGGAGCATTTTCACTGAAGTTATGAGAAAACCGTGTTTCATGGCGAGCATTGTGTTGCCATGGCAACGGCATTTGAAGAAACCCCATAATTGACGTAGAGCTGTTGAGGGCTGGACCGGTGATATACAAGCGAAGTTTGGGGGACGATCGGACCGTGTCCATTGGACTTACAGCGACATCGTGCTTCATGGCGAGTGGTCTGTCGCCATGGCAACGGCATTTGATGACACCCCATAATACGCTTAGATGCGTTGATGGCTGCATCGTTACCAAACCTGTCAATGTGACATCATCGTGTTCCATGACACAGGTGTTTATATTTGAGCTAACGACGACAGCTGTGTGTCACCAATAATGTATAAAATAGGTGGAACATGTTGAAGTCAGTATGAAGTCTCCATCAGACAGAAAAGAATAGGCTCAGACAGTCTGTTAAACTCCAGTGACCACGTCGTTAGCTCAAACACGAACACCTGTGTGTTATGACATCATCGTGTTCCATGACACAGGTGTTTATATTTGAGCTAACGAGGTGTGCAGAGATCAAAGGTTTCCATTGTTCTGAATGAGAGATAAACCTCTTACATGTGAACGTTTTGTCGAAGAACCGTAACAGATATCTGTGAAATTTCAAAACGTGAAGCATGTCAAGGAAGTTGAGTATCTGAAGTGTAATTTTTGTGTACTTTCGGGTTAATAATGTGGCCTTTTTGGCAGTTTAACTAAAGGTGTGCGGCTGCCTGAAATTACAATGGGCTTTAATGGAGGCATGTTGAACGTTTTTGTCACTTCATGCCCTCAAGAGGCATTTTGTTTAATTATTTTGCTTAATTATTTGTCATTTTTCAAGCTACGAGATGTTTTCCTACGTTTGTCATGAAAAATGATGTCTCAGGAATGTAGGGTTTGGGAATTATGGCAGTTTTAAAAAAAATATGAAGGCAAATTTCAAGATTTCCTCCACTCTAGCTGTGACATCACGCACTCTAGTTAATGTTAAAATCTGAAGAAAGCCTCTTTACCAAGGTCTGAACAATGTTTAATATCTCTAAAAGTAAGAATCAGATTTAAAAGTTGTGTTACACGAATAATGTCAGAAAGATGTGTAACATTTTAAAGTTGGAATGAGGTTTCTGAGTGAAAGTATGAATGAACAGTTAGCAGTTGAAGTCGCATGAAGATTTGTTGAAGTCTGAAGAATTTCTCCATTGACTTCAATGGTTAAAAATGTGATGATTATGGGATGTATCTCTGGAATTATGAAAGTTATGAATGATAAAAGTAATAGCCATCGATTCCCGACCGAGCTGAACGTTTTGATGTTTGAACGGAGTTTCTGCGATGTTGAATGTGGGAGGAGAAGAGGGCCAAAATAATTGGATGGAATAATAATAAGAATTTTGTCCGTAGCATAACATATAGTTGGAATGCTGTATCAGCATTCCCACTAAAATAAGTAAAGATAACACCCTTTTCACCCCGGTTACACTTTTCATCTGCCCTGTACGATGGGTGATGAAAGTGGGGGATGTTGGCTTATCAGGCGCCCGCAGCTCACAGCCAAAGTGCGAGTGAGCGTGGGGGCGAGCGAGGGAGGGAGAGAGAGAGGGCGCACCGGTACCAGCGCTGTTGTTGCTAGCACCAGATGCTAATAACAACAGTGCCGCTAACGGTGCACGAACGGATATAAGTAGATGTTTCTAGAACAAGGTGGAGGAGAGCTCTCCTGTCAGACTGAGAGGCTCAGTGAGGTAAAGGACTCTCTGAGGGTTCAGATAGTTCACTTTAGTCTCAGTATCTCAGTGAGGTAAAGGACTCTCTGAGGGTTCAGATAGTTCACTTTAGTCTCAGTTATCTCAGTGAGGTAAAGGACTCTCTGAGGGTTCAGATAGTTCACTTTAGTCTCAGTTATCTCAGTGAGGTAAAGGACTCTCTGAGGGTTCAGATAGTTCACTTTAGTCTCAGTTATCTCAGTGAGGTAAAGGACTCTCTGAGGGTTCAGATAGTTCACTTTAGTCTCAGTTATCTCAGTGAGGTAAAGGACTCTCTGAGGGTTCAGATAGTTCACTTTAGTCTCAGTTATCTCAGTGAGGTAAAGGACTCTCTGAGGGTTCAGATAGTTCACTTTAGTCTCAGTTATCTCAGTGAGGTAAAGGACTCTCTGAGGGTTCAGATAGTTCACTTTAGTCTCAGTTATCTCAGTGAGGTAAAGGACTCTCTGAGGGTTCAGATAGTTCACTTTAGTCTCAGTTATCTCAGTGAGGTAAAGGACTCTCTGAGGGTTCACTTTAGTCTCAGTTATCTCAGTGAGGTAAAGGACTCTCTGAGGGTTCAGATAGTTCACTTTAGTCTCAGTTATCTCAGTGAGGTAAAGGACTCTCTGAGGGTTCAGATAGTTCACTTTAGTCTCAGTTATCTCAGTGAGGTAAAGGACTCTCTGAGGGTTCAGATAGTTCACTTTAGTCTCAGTTATCTCAGTGAGGTAAAGGACTCTCTGAGGGTTCAGATAGTTCACTTTAGTCTCAGTTATCTCAGTGAGGTAAAGGACTCTCTGAGGGTTCAGATAGTTCACTTTAGTCTCAGTTATCTCAGTGAGGTAAAGGACTCTCTGAGGGTTCAGATAGTTCACTTTAGTCTCAGTTATCTCAGTGAGGTAAAGGACTCTCTGAGGGTTCAGATAGTTCACTTTAGTCTCAGTTATCTCAGTGAGGTAAAGGACTCTCTGAGGGTTCAGATAGTTCACTTTAGTCTCAGTTATCTCAGTGAGGTAAAGGACTCTCTGAGGGTTCAGATAGTTCACTTTAGTCTCAGTTATCTCAGTGAGGTAAAGGACTCTCTGAGGGTTCAGATAGTTCACTTTAGTCTCAGTTATCTCAGTGAGGTAAAGGACTCTCTGAGGGTTCAGATAGTTCACTTTAGTCTCAGTTATCTCAGTGAGGTAAAGGACTCTCTGAGGGTTCAGATAGTTCACTTTAGTCTCAGTTATCTCAGTGAGGTAAAGGACTCTCTGAGGGTTCAGATAGTTCACTTTAGTCTCAGTTATCTCAGTGAGGTAAAGGACTCTCTGAGGGTTCAGATAGTTCACTTTAGTCTCAGTTATCTCAGTGAGGTAAAGGACTCTCTGAGGGTTCAGATAGTTCACTTTAGTCTCAGTTATCTCAGTGAGGTAAAGGACTCTCTGAGGGTTCAGATAGTTCACTTTAGTCTCAGTTATCTCAGTGAGGTAAAGGACTCTCTGAGGGTTCAGATAGTTCACTTTAGTCTCAGTTATCTCAGTGAGGTAAAGGACTCTCTGAGGGTTCAGATAGTTCACTTAGTCTCAGTTATCTCAGTGAGGTAAAGGACTCTCTGAGGGTTCAGATAGTTCACTTTAGTCTCAGTTATCTCAGTGAGGTAAAGGACTCTCTGAGGGTTCAGATAGTTCACTTTAGTCTCAGTTATCTCAGTGAGGTAAAGGACTCTCTGAGGGTTCAGATAGTTCACTGTAGTCTCAGTTATCTCAGTGAGGTAAAGGACTCTCTGAGGGTTCAGATAGTTCACTTTAGTCTCAGTTATCTCAGTGAGGTAAAGGACTCTCTGAGGGTTCAGATAGTTCACTTTAGTCTCAGTTATCTCAGTGAGGTAAAGGACTCTCTGAGGGTTCAGATAGTTCACTTTAGTCTCAGTTATCTCAGTGAGGTAAAGGACTCTCTGAGGGTTCAGATAGTTCACTTTAGTCTCAGTTATCTCAGTGAGGTAAAGGACTCTCTGAGGGTTCAGATAGTTCACTTTAGTCTCAGTTATCTCAGTGAGGTAAAGGACTCTCTGAGGGTTCAGATAGTTCACTTTAGTCTCAGTTATCTCAGTGAGGTAAAGGACTCTCTGAGGGTTCAGATAGTTCACTTTAGTCTCAGTTATCTCAGTGAGGTAAAGGACTCTCTGAGGGTTCAGATAGTTCACTTTAGTCTCAGTTATCTCAGTGAGGTAAAGGACTCTCTGAGGGTTCAGATAGTTCACTTTAGTCTCAGTTATCTCAGTGAGGTAAAGGACTCTCTGAGGGTTCAGATAGTTCACTTTAGTCTCAGTTATCTCAGTGAGGTAAAGGACTCTCTGAGGGTTCAGATAGTTCACTTTAGTCTCAGTTATCTCAGTGAGGTAAAGGACTCTCTGAGGGTTCAGATAGTTCACTTTAGTCTCAGTTATCTCAGTGAGGTAAAGGACTCTCTGAGGGTTTCAGATAGTTCACTTTAGTCTCAGTTATCTCAGTGAGGTAAAGGACTCTCTGAGGGTTCAGATAGTTCACTTTAGTCTCAGTTATCTCAGTGAGGTAAAGGACTCTCTGAGGGTTCAGATAGTTCACTTTAGTCTCAGTTATCTCAGTGAGGTAAAGGACTCTCTGAGGGTTCAGATAGTTCACTTTAGTCTCAGTTATCTCAGTGAGGTAAAGGACTCTCTGAGGGTTCAGATAGTTCACTTTAGTCTCAGTTATCTCAGTGAGGTAAAGGACTCTCTGAGGGTTCAGATAGTTCACTTTAGTCTCAGTTATCTCAGTGAGGTAAAGGACTCTCTGAGGGTTCAGATAGTTCACTTTAGTCTCAGTTATCTCAGTGAGGTAAAGGACTCTCTGAGGGTTCAGATAGTTCACTTTAGTCTCAGTTATCTCAGTGAGGTAAAGGACTCTCTGAGGGTTCAGATAGTTCACTTTAGTCTCAGTTATCTCAGTGAGGTAAAGGACTCTCTGAGGGTTCAGATAGTTCACTTTAGTCTCAGTTATCTCAGTGAGGTAAAGGACTCTCTGAGGGTTCAGATAGTTCACTTTAGTCTCAGTTATCTCAGTGAGGTAAAGGACTCTCTGAGGGTTCAGATAGTTCACTTTAGTCTCAGTTATCTCAGTGAGGTAAAGGACTCTCTGAGGGTTCAGATAGTTCACTTTAGTCTCAGTTATCTCTGTGAGGTAAAGGACTCTCTGAGGGTTCAGATAGTTCACTTTAGTCTCAGTTATCTCTGTGAGGTAAAGGACTCTCTGAGGGTTCAGATAGTTCACTTTAGTCTCAGTTATCTCAGTGAGGTAAAGGACTCTCTGAGGGTTTAGATAGTTCACTTTAGTCTCAGTTATCTCAGTGAGGTAAAGGACTCTCTGAGGGTTCAGATAGTTCACTTTAGTCTCAGTTATCTCAGTGAGGTAAAGGACTCTCTGAGGGTTCAGATAGTTCACTTTAGTCTCAGTTATCTCAGTGAGGTAAAGGACTCTCTGAGGGTTCAGATAGTTCACTTTAGTCTCAGTTATCTCAGTGAGGTAAAGGACTCTCTGAGGGTTCAGATAGTTCACTTTAGTCTCAGTTATCTCAGTGAGGTAAAGGACTCTCTGAGGGTTCAGATAGTTCACTTTAGTCTCAGTTATCTCAGTGAGGTAAAGGACTCTCTGAGGGTTCAGATAGTTCACTTTAGTCTCAGTTATCTCAGTGAGGTAAAGGACTCTCTGAGGGTTCAGATAGTTCACTTTAGTCTCAGTTATCTCAGTGAGGTAAAGGACTCTCTGAGGGTTCAGATAGTTCACTTTAGTCTCAGTTATCTCAGTGAGGTAAAGGACTCTCTGAGGGTTCAGATAGTTCACTTTAGTCTCAGTTATCTCAGTGAGGTAAAGGACTCTCTGAGGGTTCAGATAGTTCACTTTAGTCTCAGTTATCTCAGTGAGGTAAAGGACTCTCTGAGGGTTCAGATAGTTCACTTTAGTCTCAGTTATCTCAGTGAGGTAAAGGACTCTCTGAGGGTTCAGATAGTTCACTTTAGTCTCAGTTATCTCAGTGAGGTAAAGGACTCTCTGAGGGTTCAGATAGTTCACTTTAGTCTCAGTTATCTCAGTGAGGTAAAGGACTCTCTGAGGGTTCAGATAGTTCACTTTAGTCTCAGTTATCTCAGTGAGGTAAAGGACTTTGAGGGTTCAGATAGTTCACTTTAGTCTCAGTTATCTCAGTGAGGTAAAGGACTCTCTGAGGGTTTAGATAGTTCACTTTAGTCTCAGTTATCTCAGTGAGGTAAAGGACTCTCTGAGGGTTCAGATAGTTCACTTTAGTCTCAGTTATCTCAGTGAGGTAAAGGACTCTCTGAGGGTTCAGATAGTTCACTTTAGTCTCAGTTATCTCAGTGAGGTAAAGTACTCTCTGAGGGTTCAGATAGTTCACTTTAGTCTCAGTTATCTCAGTGAGGTAAAGGACTCTCTGAGGGTTCAGATAGTTCACTTTAGTCTCAGTTATCTCAGTGAGGTAAAGGACTCTCTGAGGGTTCAGATAGTTCACTTTAGTCTCAGTTATCTCAGTGAGGTAAAGGACTCTCTGAGGGTTTAGATAGTTCACTTTAGTCTCAGTTATCTCAGTGAGGTAAAGGACTCTCTGAGGGTTCAGATAGTTCACTTTAGTCTCAGTTATCTCAGTGAGGTAAAGGACTCTCTGAGGGTTCAGATAGTTCACTTTAGTCTCAGTTATCTCAGTGAGGTAAAGGACTCTCTGAGGGTTCAGATAGTTCACTTTAGTCTCAGTTATCTCAGTGAGGTAAAGGACTCTCTGAGGGTTCAGATAGTTCACTTTAGTCTCAGTTATCTCAGTGAGGTAAAGGACTCTCTGAGGGTTCAGATAGTTCACTTTAGTCTCAGTTATCTCAGTGAGGTAAAGGACTCTCTGAGGGTTCAGATAGTTCACTTTAGTCTCAGTTATCTCAGTGAGGTAAAGGACTCTCTGAGGGTTCAGATAGTTCACTTTAGTCTCAGTTATCTCAGTGAGGTAAAGGACTCTCTGAGGGTTCAGATAGTTCACTTTAGTCTCAGTTATCTCAGTGAGGTAAAGGACTCTCTGAGGGTTCAGATAGTTCACTTTAGTCTCAGTTATCTCAGTGAGGTAAAGGACTCTCTGAGGGTTCAGATAGTTCACTTTAGTCTCAGTTATCTCAGTGAGGTAAAGGACTCTCTGAGGGTTCAGATAGTTCACTTTAGTCTCAGTTATCTCAGTGAGGTAAAGGACTCTCTGAGGGTTCAGATAGTTCACTTTAGTCTCAGTTATCTCAGTGAGGTAAAGGACTCTCTGAGGGTTCAGATAGTTCACTTTAGTCTCAGTTATCTCAGTGAGGTAAAGGACTCTCTGAGGGTTCAGATAGTTCACTTTAGTCTCAGTTATCTCAGTGAGGTAAAGGACTCTCTGAGGGTTCAGATAGTTCACTTTAGTCTCAGTTATCTCAGTGAGGTAAAGGACTCTCTGAGGGTTCAGATAGTTCACTTTAGTCTCAGTTATCTCAGTGAGGTAAAGGACTCTCTGAGGGTTCAGATAGTTCACTTTAGTCTCAGTTATCTCAGTGAGGTAAAGGACTCTCTGAGGGTTCAGATAGTTCACTTTAGTCTCAGTTATCTCAGTGAGGTAAAGGACTCTCTGAGGGTTCAGATAGTTCACTTTAGTCTCAGTTATCTCAGTGAGGTAAAGGACTCTCTGAGGGTTCAGATAGTTCACTTTAGTCTCAGTTATCTCAGTGAGGTAAAGGACTCTCTGAGGGTTCAGATAGTTCACTTTAGTCTCAGTTATCTCAGTGAGGTAAAGGACTCTCTGAGGGTTCAGATAGTTCACTTTAGTCTCAGTTATCTCAGTGAGGTAAAGGACTCTCTGAGGTTCAGATAGTTCACTTTAGTCTCAGTTATCTCAGTGAGGTAAAGGACTCTCTGAGGGTTCAGATAGTTCACTTTAGTCTCAGTTATCTCAGTGAGGTAAAGGACTCTCTGAGGGTTAGATAGTTCACTTTAGTCTCAGTTATCTCAGTGAGGTAAAGGACTCTCTGAGGGTTCAGATAGTTCACTTTAGTCTCAGTTATCTCAGTGAGGTAAAGGACTCTCTGAGGGTTCAGATAGTTCACTTTAGTCTCAGTTATCTCAGTGAGGTAAAGGACTCTCTGAGGGTTCAGATAGTTCACTTTAGTCTCAGTTATCTCAGTGAGGTAAAGGACTCTCTGAGGGTTTAGATAGTTCACTTTAGTCTCAGTTATCTCAGTGAGGTAAAGGACTCTCTGAGGGTTCAGATAGTTCACTTTAGTCTCAGTTATCTCAGTGAGGTAAAGGACTCTCTGAGGGTTCAGATAGTTCACTTTAGTCTCAGTTATCTCAGTGAGGTAAAGGACTCTCTGAGGGTTCAGATAGTTCACTTTAGTCTCAGTTATCTCAGTGAGGTAAAGGACTCTCTGAGGGTTCAGATAGTTCACTTTAGTCTCAGTTATCTCAGTGAGGTAAAGGACTCTCTGAGGGTTTAGATAGTTCACTTTAGTCTCAGTTATCTCAGTGAGGTAAAGGACTCTCTGAGGGTTCAGATAGTTCACTTTAGTCTCAGTTATCTCAGGGAGGTAAAGGACTCTCTGAGGGTTCAGATAGTTCACTTTAGTCTCAGTTATCTCAGTGAGGTAAAGGACTCTCTGAGGGTTCAGATAGTCACTTAGTCTCAGTTATCTCAGTGAGGTAAAGGACTCTCTGAGGGTTTAGATAGTTCACTTTAGTCTCAGTTATCTCAGTGAGGTAAAGGACTCTCTGAGGGTTCAGATAGTTCACTTTAGTCTCAGTTATCTCAGTGAGGTAAAGGACTCTCTGAGGGTTTAGATAGTTCACTTTAGTCTCAGTTATCTCAGTGAGGTAAAGGACTCTGAGGGTTCAGATAGTTCACTTTAGTCTCAGTTATCTCAGTGAGGTAAAGGACTCTCTGAGGGTTCAGATAGTTCACTTTAGTCTCAGTTATCTCAGTGAGGTAAAGGACTCTCTGAGGGTTCAGATAGTTCACTTTAGTCTCAGTTATCTCAGTGAGGTAAAGGACTCTCTGAGGGTTCAGATAGTTCACTTTAGTCTCAGTTATCTCAGTGAGGTAAAGGACTCTCTGAGGGTTCAGATAGTTCACTTTAGTCTCAGTTATCTCAGTGAGGTAAAGGACTCTCTGAGGGTTCAGATAGTTCACTTTAGTCTCAGTTATCTCAGTGAGGTAAAGGACTCTCTGAGGGTTCAGATAGTTCACTTTAGTCTCAGTTATCTCAGTGAGGTAAAGGACTCTCTGAGGGTTCAGATAGTTCACTTTCTAGTCTCAGTTATCTCAGTGAGGTAAAGGACTCTCTGAGGGTTCAGATAGTTCACTTTAGTCTCAGTTATCTCAGTGAGGTAAAGGACTCTTGAGGGTTCAGATAGTTCACTTTAGTCTCAGTTATCTCAGTGAGGTAAAGGACTCTCTGAGGGTTTAGATAGTTCACTTTAGTCTCAGTTATCTCAGTGAGGTAAAGGACTCTCTGAGGGTTCAGATAGTTCACTTTAGTCTCAGTTATCTCAGTGAGGTAAAGGACTCTCTGAGGGTTCAGATAGTTCACTTTAGTCTCAGTTATCTCAGTGAGGTAAAGGACTCTCTGAGGTTCAGATAGTTCACTTAATCTCAGTTATCTCAGTGAGGTAAAGGACTCTCTGAGGGTTCAGATAGTTCTCTTTAGTCTCAGTTATCTCAGTGAGGTAAAGGACTCTGAGGGTTCAGATAGTTCACTGTAGTCTCAGTTATCTCAGTGAGGTAAAGGACTCTCTGAGGGTTCAGATAGTTCACTTTAGTCTCAGTTATCTCAGTGAGGTAAAGGACTCTCTGAGGGTTCAGATAGTTCACTTTAGTCTCAGTTATCTCAGTGAGGTAAAGGACTCTCTGAGGGTTCAGATAGTTCACTTAGTCTCAGATCTCAGTGAGGTAAGGACTCTCTGAGGGTCAGATAGTTCACTTTAGTCTCAGTTATCTCAGTGAGTAAAGGACTCTCTGAGGGTTAGATAGTTCACTTTAGTCTCAGTTATCTCAGTGAGGTAAGGACTCTCTGAGGTTTCAGATAGTTCACTTTAGTCTCAGTTATCTCAGTGAGGTAAAGGACTCTCTGAGGGTTCAGATAGTTCACTTTAGTCTCAGTTATCTCAGTGAGGTAAAGGACTCTCTGAGGGTTCAGATAGTTCACTTTAGTCTCAGTTATCTCAGTGAGGTAAAGGACTCTCTGAGGGTTCAGATAGTTCACTTTAGTCTCAGTTATCTCAGTGAGGTAAAGGACTCTCTGAGGGTTCAGATAGTTCACTTTAGTCTCAGTATCTCAGTGAGGTAAAGGACTCTCTGAGGGTTCAGATAGTTCACTTTAGTCTCAGTTATCTCAGTGAGGTAAAGGACTCTCTGAGGGTTCAGATAGTTCACTTTAGTCTCAGTTATCTCAGTGAGGTAAAGGACTCTCTGAGGGTTCAGATAGTTCACTTTAGTCTCAGTTATCTCAGTGAGGTAAAGGACTCTCTGAGGTTCAGATAGTTCACTTTAGTCTCAGTTATCTCAGTGAGGTAAAGGACTCTGAGGGTTCAGATAGTTCACTTTAGTCTCAGTTATCTCAGTGAGGTAAAGGACTCTCTGAGGGTTCAGATAGTTCACTTTAGTCTCAGTTATCTCAGTGAGGTAAAGGACTCTCTGAGGGTTCAGATAGTTCACTTTAGTCTCAGTTATCTCAGTGAGGTAAAGGACTCTCTGAGGGTTCAGATAGTTCACTTTAGTCTCAGTTATCTCAGTGAGGTAAAGGACTCTCTGAGGGTTCAGATAGTTCACTTTAGTCTCAGTATCTCAGTGAGGTAAAGGACTCTCTGAGGGTTAGATAGTTCACTTTAGTCTCAGTTATCTCAGTGAGGTAAAGGACTCTCTGAGGGTTCAGATAGTTCACTTTAGTCTCAGTTATCTCAGTGAGGTAAAGGACTCTCTGAGGGTTTCAGATAGTTCACTTTAGTCTCAGTTATCTCAGTGAGGTAAAGGACTCTCTGAGGGTTAGATAGTTCACTTTAGTCTCAGTTATCTCAGTGAGGTAAAGGACTCTCTGAGGGTTCAGATAGTTCACTTTAGTCTCAGTTATCTCAGTGAGGTAAAGGACTCTCTGAGGGTTCAGATAGTTCACTTTAGTCTCAGTTATCTCAGTGAGGTAAAGGACTCTCTGAGGGTTCAGATAGTTCACTTTAGTCTCAGTTATCTGTGAGGTAAAGGACTCTCTGAGGGTTCAGATAGTTCACTTTAGTCTCAGTTATCTCAGTGAGGTAAAGGACTCTCTGAGGGTTCAGATAGTTCACTTTAGTCTCAGTTATCTCAGTGAGGTAAGGACTCTTGAGGGTTCAGATAGTTCACTTTAGTCTCAGTTATCTCAGTGAGGTAAAGGACTCTCTGAGGGTTCAGATAGTTCACTTTAGTCTCAGTTATCTCAGTGAGGTAAAGGACTCTCTGAGGGTTCAGATAGTTCACTTAGTCTCAGTTATCTCAGTGAGGTAAAGGACTCTCTGAGGGTTCAGATAGTCACTGTAGTCTCAGTTATCTCAGTGAGGTAAAGGACTCTCTGAGGGTTCAGATAGTTCACTTAGTTCAGTTATCTCAGTGAGGTAAAGGACTCTCTGAGGGTTCAGATAGTTCACTTTAGTCTCAGTTATCTCAGTGAGGTAAAGGACTCTCTGAGGGTTAGATAGTCACTTTAGTCTCAGTTATCTCAGTGAGGTAAAGGACTCTCTGAGGGTTCAGATAGTTCACTTTAGTCTCAGTTATCTCAGTGAGGTAAAGGACCTCTGAGGGTTCAGATAGTTCACTTTAGTCAGTTATCTCAGTGAGGTAAAGGACTCTCTGAGGGTTTCAGATAGTTCCACTTTAGTCTCAGTTATCTCAGTGAGGTAAAGGACTCTCTGAGGGTTCAGATAGTTCACTTTAGTCTCAGTTATCTCAGTGAGGTAAAGGACTCTCTGAGGGTTCAGATAGTTCACTTTAGTCTCAGTTATCTCAGTGAGGTAAAGGACTCTCTGAGGGTTTAGATAGTTCACTTTAGTCTCAGTTATCTCAGTGAGGTAAAGGACTCTCTGAGGGTTTAGATAGTTCACTTTAGTCTCAGTTATCTCAGTGAGGTAAAGGACTCTCTGAGGGTTAGATAGTTCACTTTAGTCTCAGTTATCTCAGTGAGGTAAAGGACTCTCTGAGGGTTCAGATAGTTCACTTTAGTCTCAGTTATCTCAGTGAGGTAAGGACTCTCTGAGGGTTTAGATAGTTCACTTTAGTCTCAGTTATCTCAGTGAGGTAAAGGACTCTCTGAGGGTTTAGATAGTTCACTTTAGTCTCAGTTATCTCAGTGAGGTAAAGGACTCTCTGAGGGTTTAGATAGTTCACTTTAGTCTCAGTTATCTCAGTGATAAAGGACTCTCTGAGGTTCAGATAGTTCACTTAGTCTCAGTTATCTCAGTGAGGTAAAGGACTCTCTGAGGGTTCAGATAGTTCACTTTAGTCTCAGTTATCTCAGTGAGGTAAAGGACTCTCTGAGGGTTCAGATAGTTCATTTAGTCTCAGTTATCTCAGTGAGGTAAAGGACTCTCTGGGTTTAGATAGTTCACTTTAGTCTCAGTTATCTCAGTGAGGTAAAGGACTCTCTGAGGTTCAGATAGTTCACTTTAGTCTCAGTTATCTCAGTGAGGTAAAGGACTCTCTGAGGGTTAGATAGTTCACTTTAGTCTCAGTTATCTCAGTGAGGTAAAGGACTCTCTGAGGGTTCAGATAGTTCACTTTAGTCTCAGTTATCTCAGTGAGGTAAAGGACTCTCTGAGGGTTCAGATAGTTCACTGTAGTCTCAGTTATCTCAGTGAGGTAAAGGACTCTCTGAGGGTTCAGATAGTTCATTAGTCTCAGTTATCTCAGTGAGGTAAAGGACTCTCTGAGGGTTTAGATAGTTCACTTAGTCTCAGTTATCTCAGTGAGGTAAAGGACTCTCTGAGGGTTAGATAGTTCACTTTAGTCTCAGTTATCTCAGTGAGGTAAAGGACTCTCTGAGGGTTCAGATAGTTCACTTTAGTCTCAGTTATCTCAGTGAGGTAAAGGACTCTCTGAGGGTTTAGATAGTTCACTTTAGTCTCAGTTATCTCAGTGAGGTAAAGGACTCTCTGAGGGTTAGATAGTTCACTTTAGTCTCAGTTATCTCAGTGAGGTAAAGGACTCTCGAGGGTTTCAGATAGTTCACTTTAGTCTCAGTTATCTCAGTGAGGTAAAGGACTCTCTGAGGGTTTAGATAGTTCACTTTAGTCTCAGTTATCTCAGTGAGGTAAAGGACTCTCTGAGGGTTCAGATAGTTCACTTTAGTCTCAGTTATCTCAGTGAGGTAAAGGACTCTCTGAGGGTTCAGATAGTTCACTTTAGTCTCAGTTATCTCAGTGAGGTAAAGGACTCTCTGAGGGTTCAGATAGTTCACTTTAGTCTCAGTTATCTCAGTGAGGTAAGGACTCTCTGAGGTTCAGATAGTTCACTTTAGTCTCAGTTATCTCAGTGAGGTAAAGGACTCTCTGAGGGTTCAGATAGTTCACTTTAGTCTCAGTTATTCAGTGAGGTAAAGGACTCTCTGAGGGTTCAGATAGTTCACTTTAGTCTCAGTATCTCAGTGAGGTAAAGGACTCTGAGGGTTAGATAGTTCACTTTAGTCTCAGTTATCTCAGTGAGGTAAAGGACTCTCTGAGGGTTCAGATAGTTCACTTTAGTCTCAGTTATCTCAGTGAGGTAAAAGGACTCTCTGAGGGTTAGATAGTTCACTTTAGTCTCAGTTATCTCAGTGAGGTAAAGGACTCTCTGAGGGTTTAGATAGTTCACTTTAGTCTCAGTTATCTCAGTGAGGTAAAGGACCTCTGAGGGTTTAGATAGTTCACTTTAGTCTCAGTTATCTCAGTGAGGTAAAGGACTCTCTGAGGGTTCAGATAGTTCACTTTAGTCTAAGTTATCTCAGTGAGGTAAAGGACTCTCTGAGGGTTCAGATAGTTCACTTTAGTCTAAGTTATCTCAGTGAGGTAAAGGACTCTGAGGGTTCAGATAGTTCACTTTAGTCTCAGTTATCTCAGTGAGGTAAAGGACTCTCTGAGGGTTCAGATAGTTCACTTTAGTCTCTGTTATCTCAGTGAGGTAAAGGACTCTCTGAGGGTTCAGATAGTTCACTTTAGTCTCAGTTATCTCAGTGAGGTAAAGGACTCTCTGAGGGTTCAGATAGTTCACTTTAGTCTCAGTTATCTCAGTGAGGTAAAGGACTCTCTGAGGGTTCAGATAGTTCACTTTAGTCTCAGTTATCTCAGTGAGGTAAAGGACTCTCTGAGGGTTCAGATAGTTCACTTTAGTCTCAGTTATCTCAGTGAGGTAAAGGACTCTCTGAGGGTTTAGATAGTTCACTTTAGTCTCAGTTATCTCAGTGAGGTAAAGGACTCTCTGAGGGTTCAGATAGTTCACTTTAGTCTCAGTTATCTCAGTGAGGTAAAGGACTCTCTGAGGGTTCAGATAGTTCACTTTAGTCTCAGTATCTCAGTGAGGTAAAGGACTCTCTGAGGGTTCAGATAGTTCACTTTAGTCTCAGTTATCTCAGTGAGGTAAAGGACTCTCTGAGGGTTCAGATAGTTCACTTTAGTCTCAGTTATCTCAGTGAGGTAAAGGACTCTCTGAGGGTTTAGATAGTTCACTTTAGTCTCAGTTATCTCAGTGAGGTAAAGGACTCTCTGAGGGTTCAGATAGTTCACTTTAGTCTCAGTTATCTCAGTGAGGTAAAGGACTCTCTGAGGGTTCAGATAGTTCACTTTAGTCTCAGTTATCTCAGTGAGGTAAAGGACTCTCTGAGGGTTCAGATAGTTCACTTTAGTCTCAGTTATCTCAGTGAGGTAAAGGACTCTCTGAGGGTTCAGATAGTTCACTGTAGTCTCAGTTATCTCAGTGAGGTAAAGGACTCTCTGAGGGTTTAGATAGTTCACTTTAGTCTCAGTTATCTCAGTGAGGTAAAGGACTCTCTGAGGGTTCAGATAGTTCACTTTAGTCTCAGTTATCTCAGTGAGGTAAAGGACTCTCTGAGGGTTCAGATAGTTCACTTTAGTCTCAGTTATCTCAGTGAGGTAAAGGACTCTCTGAGGGTTCAGATAGTTCACTTTAGTCTCAGTTATCTCAGTGAGGTAAAGGACTCTCTGAGGGTTCAGATAGTTCACTTTAGTCTCAGTTATCTCAGTGAGGTAAAGGACTCTCTGAGGGTTCAGATAGTTCACTTTAGTCTCAGTTATCTCAGTGAGGTAAAGGACTCTCTGAGGGTTCAGATAGTTCACTTTAGTCTCAGTTATCTCAGTGAGGTAAAGGACTCTGAGGGTTCAGATAGTTCACTTTAGTCTCAGTTATCTCAGTGAGGTAAAGGACTCTCTGGGTTTAGATAGTTCACTTTAGTCTCAGTTATCTCAGTGAGGTAAAGGACTCTCTGAGGGTTCAGATAGTTCACTTTAGTCTCAGTTATCTCAGTGAGGTAAAGGACTCTCTGAGGGTTTAGATAGTTCACTTTAGTCTCAGTTATCTCAGTGAGGTAAAGGACTCTCTGAGGGTTCAGATAGTTCACTGTAGTCTCAGTTATCTCAGTGAGGTAAAGGACTCTCTGAGGGTTCAGATAGTTCACTTTAGTCTCAGTTATCTCAGTGAGGTAAAGGACTCTCTGAGGGTTCAGATAGTTCACTTTAGTCTCAGTTATCTCAGTGAGGTAAAGGACTCTCTGAGGGTTCAGATAGTTCACTTTAGTCTCAGTTATCTCAGTGAGGTAAAGGACTCTCTGAGGGTTCAGATAGTTCACTTTAGTCTCAGTTATCTCAGTGAGGTAAAGGACTCTTGAGGGTTCAGATAGTTCACTTTAGTCTCAGTTATCTCAGTGAGGTAAAGGACTCTCTGAGGGTTTAGATAGTTCACTTTAGTCTCAGTTATCTCAGTGAGGTAAAGGACTCTCTGAGGGTTCAGATAGTTCACTTTAGTCTCAGTTATCTCAGTGAGGTAAAGGACTCTCTGAGGGTTCAGATAGTTCACTTTAGTCTCAGTTATCTCAGTGAGGTAAAGGACTCTCTGAGGGTTCAGATAGTTCACTTTAGTCTCAGTTATCTCAGTGAGGTAAAGGACTCTCTGAGGGTTCAGATAGTTCACTTTAGTCTCAGTTATCTCAGTGAGGTAAAGGACTCTCTGAGGGTTCAGATAGTTCACTTTAGTCTCAGTTATCTCAGTGAGGTAAAGGACTCTCTGAGGGTTCAGATAGTTCACTTTAGTCTCAGTTATCTCAGTGAGGTAAAGGACTCTCTGAGGGTTCAGATAGTTCACTTTAGTCTCAGTTATCTCAGTGAGGTAAAGGACTCTCTGAGGGTTTAGATAGTTCACTTTAGTCTCAGTTATCTCAGTGAGGTAAAGGACTCTCTGAGGGTTTAGATAGTTCACTTTAGTCTCAGTTATCTCAGTGAGGTAAAGGACTCTCTGAGGGTTCAGATAGTTCACTTTAGTCTCAGTTATCTCAGTGAGGTAAAGGACTCTCTGAGGGTTCAGATAGTTCACTTTAGTCTCAGTTATCTCAGTGAGGTAAAGGACTCTCTGAGGGTTCAGATAGTTCACTTTAGTCTCAGTTATCTCAGTGAGGTAAAGGACTCTCTGAGGGTTCAGATAGTTCACTTTAGTCTCAGTTATCAGTTATGATAACCGAGGAACCACCAGACCATCCTCCGGTGAAATCCTCAGCCACTAGCCCCGCCCCCTTACTGTGTATCGCTCACTGATTGGACGATGCAGCGCATGCACTGATCTGATGCTTCTTGACATGAGAGCAGTTTCCCAGCGGAGTGAAGAAAACACATGAAACTCACGGGACTCACTCCTCAGTTCATACTGTGTTCCAGGGTTCGAGTTACGTGGGAGCCAATGGGAGCTGAGCTCCCATAAGGAGGGGCCTGAGCTCCCACGGACCCAGTGAAATTAAACATCTGTGGGGGTCGCTAATATACATTACCAACAACCATTATTTTGATCACAAATAATGCATTTTTCAATGTAATGAGTATTATTTACGTTAACGAGGTAAATAGGCAAACAAAACAACGTTTTCCAAAAGAACTACGCATCGTATTCTCTCTTGAATGACAATATGCCTGCACTTCACCTCTAAGGTGCGCAATAAAATATTGCGCAATCTATGGCTGTGTGAACGTGCTGCGCGCGCCCGAAGAATGAACCGTTATATCAACAGACATTCAAATATATTGACAGGATACACACATACATACTATGAGTACCGTAGGCTAGCAGACGATTACCATGCCGCCCAAAAAAAGGCCACTGCCGCCGACGGGGTCTACAAGCCTGGCTAGTTTTGGTTTTCTCACAAAGAAACAAAAAACAGCTTTTGACAACCAAAATGCACCTGCTAGCGTGACAACTAGCACTAACCTTGCTGCTACGGAGGATGCTGTCTTTGCTAGCGGACCTGATGCTGTTGAATGTGGGACCACCAGCACACACGTAGAAAGTTCCGAAGCAGAGCGGTATGAGGAGGCAGGAGGTACTGCTACAGAAGGACCGCCACTGGGGACACAATCAGTGGAGATCCTGGAAAGAAAGAAACCCCTGGCTGTTTTCAAAGGAGGGTGGTCTGTCTGTAAGGAAACCAACACTCTCTTACTTTCGGAGAAAAAATATGGAACGCATTTGGCGGATGCCTGGATCAATGGGACTGTGAGTAGCCCTGTGCACACCGCGACTCTATTGCTCATAAACGAGCTGTTGAAATAGCGGAGCTCAAACTAAAAGAAGTGCTTCCGAAGAAAGTTGCAGAACTCAGCTCCATGTTTAATGAGACAGATAGTTCGTTCAGGCAGACTATACTGTCGCTAAAGAAAGGTTGCCTTATACAAAATTGAATCCCATTATGCAACTTAATGAAATGAATGGTGCGACAGTCGGCCCTGCTCACAGATCCGATCATTCATGTGCGCAGATTGTAGAGCACATTGCACAAGAGATGAAAAAGACATTTATTTCTAATATCAAATCACTTGATTCCCGTATTAGTCTAACACTAGACGAAAGCACAATTCATGGACGGGCATACATGATTATTTATGTCAGGTGCGATGTCACTGGGAATGGAGAATTGGACAATGTGTATTTTGACATTGTTGAACTGGAGCAGGGCACTGATGCAGAGTCGCTGTGTAGCGCACTGAACACAGCCTCCAGGCGGGGGGGATGGATGAAGAGTTTCTTCGTAAAAACCTAATTATTGTTAGTTATTCTTGAACCCCGAGAGCAGGAGAGACTGAAAAGAGTCAAGGCAAGCTTATACAAGTTAACAGCATTTAATTACACAAAAGATGCGGTGGTTTACAAAAGAAATGTGCTCGTTGGTGATTTCTCCCTGCCAGCTGTTTTGGCCCGCGTCCACGCTGGGTCAGCTCGGGGCAAAGAGAGCGAGAGATCCTTCTTGGGTCTCCCGGGTAAGACCTGTAGTCTTCTCCTATTGGCCGGCGTCGACGGGGGCGTGTCCAATGCAAATCCTGTCGGTTTCTGCTGCTAAATTACATCACTCTGATGTCTGTGGTCATCTAAACATTCCCTAATAAACCTCATTCCAGCGTCAATAAATGAGTGTTAAACTCAGGGTGTTTAGTGTACAACATCACGTTATTTCACCTTCAATTCACGGTTTGAAACGTAGCATTTCGCAACAAGCTAATGCTAACCGGAAATGACGAAATTCACCAGCGGAAAACCGGAAGTCACATGTGAATCTTCGGTTTTCAGAATAAAACAGATTTAAATGAAATAGTGTATTTCATTCAAATTACGCCACATCAACATTGATTTTAATATCTAACATTAGCATAGCCACAGACGGTGCTGCCGTGCTAACCGGGAGACAGACTGGACTCATAGCCAGGCTGAAAAAGGATGTCCCTCGTCTTCAGGCAGTTCATTGTCTAGCTCATCGTTTGGAATGAGCGGTGAATTGAAGGCTGTGGCAGGCTGTAATCATTTAGAGTTTGTCCTCTACTCTATTCTCTTTACCGCCAGGGAGTGAGAGGAAGCGGCTGCGGAACTGAACATGCAGATTCTGAAAGTCTTTACAATTCGATGGGTTTCCAGCAGTCACAACACTGTCCAAGCTGTGCTGAAGGACTTCCCAGTGTTAGCACATCACTTTCAATCTGCGAGTGAAGATGGCTCACGTTCTGGTGCAGAGAAAGCCAAGTACGCTGGTTTACTAAAGCATCTGACATCCACTGGATTCCTCACTGATTTAGCGACAATGAAAGACGTGTTACGTGAACTACAAAGTCTCTCTCTGAAACTACAGAAACGCGACACGTCCCTGGTTGATGCAAGTCGCTACATACATCAGACGATCGAGGTGCTCTCTGCCACGAAGGACAACGATGGGTAAACTGAACTAAAAGTCAAAGCGGGCATAACAAGCGGCCAGTTCAAAGGGGTTGATATTAGAGAAACTCAACCTGAAGTAAAGAAGTCCCAATTTGACCAGTCAGTCATTGATAATCTCACCAGGCGTGTTCCGATAGTGAGCTGGTAACTATGTTGAAGCCTATGGATCAGCACTTCTGGCCAAAAGAGAGGACAGAGCTTGTTCTGTTTGGAGAAAGGGAGGTGGGGAAGTTTGCTCAACTTCTCGGAGAGTCCGCAACTGAAGCTGTCAGTGAGTTCAGAGACTGGAAACTACAAGGCAAGGAACATCAGGGTAACACCTTGAAAAGACTGATAGTGGCGAGCAACACTGTTCTTCCGACATCTGCAGAGTGCGAGAGGGGCTTTCTGCAATGACACCGACTGTAAGACCAGGAACCGGCTGTAAGACCAGGAACCGGCTGTAAGACCAGGAACCGGCTGTAAGACCAGGAACCGGCTGTAAGACCAGGAACCGGCTGTAAGACCAGGAACCGGCTGTAAGACCAGGAACCGGCTGTAAGACCAGGAACCGGCTGCGAGCCAGAAGCCTCAACGCATTGTTGTTTGTGGATTTAAATGGGCCTCAAATGTGACCCTTTCCCATTCAGCCAATCGTGGATAAATAAAGGACATCGGACTTCCACTGTGTGTGTGTGTGTGTGTGTGGTGTGTGTGTGGTGTGTGTGTGGTGTGTGTGTGTGTGTGTGTGTGTGTGTGTGTGTGTGTGTGTGTGTGTGTGTGTGTGTGTGTGTGTGTGGTGTGTGTGTGTGTGTGTGTGTGTGTGTGTTGGACCACGTAATTAGCAGTGAAGTCAGTCTCTCTCTCTCTCGTTTTATCTGTGAGAGCTAATTTTTGTATTTTCTTTATAGCTCTTACGTTGTTATTGATTGTGTACGAGTTCATGTGTTTGAGCATGCGCAGTCTGTCCTGAAGTTGTGGAGAGAGAGTAAAACGTAATAAACGGAGGCGCTGTTTGTGACGCTCCACAGTACAGAGTTCCTGAGTTTTTGTGATGTTGTAATTATCTTTGAAGCCTTAAACATCAGACACTGTATACTCACAAGGTGTGCAATATATACCATCAGTTGGAGTCTGCACCTCCAAGGTGCGCAATACATTATTGCGCAATCTGTGACTGTGCACGCGTGCGCTAGTTTTAAAGACCCCCATAGAGCTCAGTTTATAACTCGAACCCTGCTGTGTTCTGTTTCAATGAATGCATCATTGACCAAGGTGCGTTTTAACCGTTTGTTTTTTAGTTCTAATTTAAACAAAAAAACAAAAAAACAGAAACGGGTCGTTTTTTTGTTTTTCAATTTTGCCCCAAAACGGAAAAACGGCAATTCAGCTCGTTTTTCTGTTCTTACTGTTAAAACAAGTATACCACTCAATGTTTTCGTTTCCATAGGTGGGTGGGTCTCCAGCGCCTCCTTGCTTCTGATTGGCTAGTTTGCCCTATGCTTGCGCTGTACCCTTCAAAATAAGGTTCATACTCTTTGCCTTAGTGCAAACAAGCTTCTGCTGTCTTTGATGAGCCAGAACATTATGTTTACGTTTTTCATAAGACTGATGAAGTTGGAATCAGTTGAAGTTACAACTATCCCAAATACTATGAAATACTTTTACTGTGTACTTCTTGATGCTCTCCTGTCAAAGTCCCCTCCATGGTACAACAATGCCTGTCTGGCTGCTATATGTGACGAGCAATACAAATACTTTTAAGTTTGAAGACTGATCATTTTGGACTCAGTAGTGACTACTAGCTCAAAGACTATAAATACTTTTATTGTACTTTCAGAGAAATCCTCTGTCAGATGGTCCGCCCTGAATACCCCATGCAGATGAATACCCCATGCAGATGAATACCCCATGCAGATGAATGCCCCATGCAGATGAATACCCCATGCAGATGAATACCCCATGCAGATGAATACCCCATGCAGATGAATACCCCATGCAGATGAATACCCCATGCAGATGAATGCCCCATGCAGATGAATACCCCATGCAGATGAATACCCCATGCAGATGAATACCCCTGCAGATGAATACCCCATGCAGATGAATACCCCATGCAGATGAATACCCCATGCAGATGCTCCTGTCAAACACAAGCAGAAACATTTCCAAAAATGGAAAGTTATCTTGGTCGGCTGCCCACGTGAAAAACAGGCTCCGTTTAGAGCTGCTAATGTAATGCAAATGGCTAGTAGTGTTTTATTTAAATGGATATTTAGATAGTCAACTAAGAAACACAAAGTACTTGAAACGTACATTTTGGTAACAATTTTGAATATGATTGTAAGCATTGGGTTGAGAGGTCATGTGTTGTGAGCATGCGCAGGCTGTCCTGGTGTGGTGAGAGGAAGAGTGTGGTGAGAGGAAGAGTGTGGTGAGAGGAAGAGTGGTGTGACTCGACGTTAAATAAACGGAGGCATCTGTGACGCTCCCAAAAGTACTAAGTTCCTGAGTCTTTGTTACACAGAAGGATTCTTGTTACACAGAAGGATTCTTGTTACACAGAAGGATTCTTGTTACACAGAAGGATTCTTGTTACACAGAAGTATTCTTGTTACACAGAAGTATTCTTGTTACACAGAAGGATTCTTGTTACACAGAAGTATTCTTGTTACACAGAAGTATTCTTGTTACACAGAAGGATTCTTGTTACACAGAAGTATTTTTGTTACACAGAAGGATTCTTGAAGCCTTAACACCTCGGACGTTACATTGGTGGCAGCGGTATCGGAGTGTGTTTTATCTGCTCTTGGATTTTTTCTTTTCTGTGGACAATGACTGGACTCTCTGGTCGGCTCTGCTGGCTAGCTGTGCTAACGGTGCTAGCGTCGAAGCGTCATGTTCGGAGGAATGAAGAGTGACGGCGATATGGAAGACGATTATAACGGATGTACTGCTTCTTGGACTGGTTCTGTGAGTAGTGATATTAGAGTGGAGCTGCCGCCGATGTTTAGGGGCGACGGCCAGAGGCAGTTCGCTACGTGGATAAGACAGTTTGAAGCCGCTGTTCGTGCTCAGACGAGGGGCGAGGGGCACGAGCTACGCAGCTACCTTGCTGAACATTCTACCTACCAGACTGGACGGTGCAGCTCTCCTGCTGTGGGGCAGATGTGCAGGGTGATTACGAACGTGTGAAGGAGAAGCTGGCGGAGGCTTTTGGCCAGAGACAGTTCCTGCTTTATTTCCAGACGTGTGTATCTGCACGGCCCGCCAGGCGAACGAGTGTTTTGGAGGTGTATGCGGCGGACATTTCCAGACTCGTGGCTGAGGCGTTTCTCGGTTATGACCGCGCTGCAGTAAATGGTGAGAAATGCAGACGTTTTTTGGCTGGCCTTGATCCTGCACTTCAGGCAAAATGCCACGAACAGGGGGCGACTGGTATGGAGGAGGCTTGATAATTGCTGGGCGTTGTGAGCGGGCCAGGCAATGAGGTCGAACACGCCTGGTCTGCCCTGTCCTCCGCATCCTGCTGTTGGTGCAGCGCTAAATTCACCGTCGGCTGGTGTTTTCGACTGTAAGGCTAATACCACGGATAAGCTCATAAATGTGGTTTGAACGCCTCACCTTGAAGGTGGACAACTTACAGACTGAGGTGAAAGGCTTGAGAGCGCATAACCGTGGAGCTGAGAATGGCAGAGGCAGCTCCGCCTTGACCTGGGATCGTCAGCAGGACCAAGTGGAGCAGAGGGAGCACCGGTGATTCCCACAGGGACGACCGCAGCAGGGGCCGCTCTCCTCAGCGCAGACCGCAGGATGGTGCCAGGGAATGGTCTCCACGTGAGCGGGGAACCCGAGACACCTCTGCGGACTTCTCACCGCGACGACCGGGCAGCGATGTCCCGCAAGGATCACACGGCGCTGGGGAACGTCAGCCAGGGCGTGGAGTGAGGTTTTTGTCTGCCTCTCGGCGGTCACCATCTCCATCCTCACACGGGCGGCTGCAGGGAAACTTCCAGTGACTGGCGTCGAGACCCAGATGCCGGTTTCACCACTACAGGGTCAAATGGACTATTCTGCTGGGAAAGCGCCTGCTCGTGCATTGGACTCTTGTTCTGTGTGTGAGTCTAAGCCCACAGCCTCTGTTAGAGGACTTGCTGAGGGTGTTGATGTTACTGTTTTGACTCTGGGTCCAATGTTTCACTTATTTCTGAGGACTTCAGAATGTCCACGTCTGCCTTACGTAAACGGTGCTAAATACCCAGGACACCTTTTCACGCACAGTAAATGGTCAATTGTTGGACACTCTGGGTACTGTGACTCTTCCCATACAGTTGGGGGGCAAACATTGGGAGCAGGCTGTGCATGTGGTGCGAGGGGCAACACTATTCTGCTGGGGTTTGATTTCATGTTGCTCCAGCTGTTATGGATGTTGGTCTGCTTCACCTGGAGGAAGTTGATATTCCTCTCATGCATGCTTCACCTGGAGGATGTGGATATTCCTCTCATGCATGCTTCACCTGGAGGAAGTTGATATTCCTCTCATGCATGCTTCACCTGGAGGATGTGGATATTCCTCTCATGCATGCTTCACCTGGAGGATGTGGATATTCCTCTCATGCATGCTTCACCTGGAGGATGTTGATATTCCTCTCATGCATGCTTCACCTGGAGGAAGTTGATATTCCTCTCATGCATGCTTCACCTGGAGGATGTTGATATTCCTCTCATGCATGCTTCACCTGGAGGATGTGGATATTCCTCTCATGCATGCTTCACCTGGGGGAAGTTGATATTCCTCTCATGCATGCTTCACCTGGAGGATGTGGATACTCCTCTCATGCATGCTTCACCTGGAGGATGTTGATATTCCTCTCATGCATGCTTCACCTGGAGGATGTTGATATTCCTCTCATGCATGCTTCACCTGGAGGAAGTTGATATTCCTCTCATGCATGCTTCACCTGGAGGAAGTTGATATTCCTCTCATGCATGCTTCACCTGGGGGAAGTTGATATTCCTCTCATGCATGCTTCACCTGGAGGAAGTGGATATTCCTCTCATGCATGCTTCACCTGGAGGAAGTTGATATTCCTCTCATGCATGCTTCACCTGGAGGAAGTGGATATTCCTCTCATGCATGCTTCACCTGGAGGAAGTTGATATTCCTCTCATGCATGCTTCACCTGGAGGAAGTTGATATTCCTCTCATGCATGCTTCACCTGGAGGAAGTGGATATTCCTCTCATGCATGCTTCACCTGGAGGATGTTGATATTCCTCTCATGCATGCCACAGATTTCATACCAGAATGTTGTAACATCTCAATGTCTGTTGATGCTATTATTCCCCCTTTCAGTGAAATGATTGTCCAGTTAATGTGGATATTGCCCGTACTGCTGGTCTGCCCATTGACTCTTTCTTAGGCTACCTGGAGCCTGAGGTGCGTGATAACGTGCGTGATAACGTGCGTGATAACGTGCGTGATAACGTGGGACTTGTGATTGCACGTACAGTTGCACCTGTGAAGAATGGATGCACTGTGGCAAGGCTGCTCAACCCGACAGAGAAGGAGTTAAAGCTGCACACCGGTTCCCATTTAGGTGTGTTGCACCATGTTAAGGACTGTGATCTACTCACCCCCGCTGAGGTTTTCCCCTCTCAGCAGGGGGCTACCCCTCTGCCGGATGTGGCTGGCTTCCCGTTGTCTGCTGAACAGAGACTGCAGCTGCAGGCCTTGATGGGGAAACACCAAGGGGTGTTCGGCTCTGGGAAGGGCAGAACAGGAAACACCGGTCTGATCAAACACCGCATACAGACAGGTGATCATTCCCCGGTCAAGCGTCGGGCCTACCGTACTTCGCCAGAAAAACGGAAGGAGATAGGCAGACAGGTTCAGCGCCTGTTGGAGGATGACATAATTGAAGAGAGTTGTAGCCCCAGTGGTCCTCGTCAGGAAAAAGAACAACACATGGCGATTCTGCGTGGATTACAGGGGACTCAACTCTGTGACAATAAAGGATTCTCATCCACTGCCACGGGTGGATGACACATTGGACGCATTGGCGGGGGCCTCCTGGTTCAGCACCTTGGACTTTTCTGACGGTTACTGGCAGGTGGAAATGGCTGAGGAGGACCGCGAAAAGACAGCATTCACCACTGGCCAGGGCCTATACCAGTTCAAATCCATGCCTATGGGTCTAACCAATGCACCCGCTACCTTCCAGAGGGTTATGGAGCTGGTGTTAAGGGGGCTGCCATGGCACATCTGCATGGTGTATCTTGACGATATACTAATTTACAGTAGTTCGTTTGAGGCCCACATGTCTGCTTTGGAGGAGGTCTTCATTCGGATTGGGGCAGCTGGGCTTAGATTGAACGCCAGGAAGTGCCATCTTGCCCGTGATCATGTGGTATTCCTTGGTCACGTCGTCTCCGCCGGGGGGCTTCGTCCTGACCCCCGTAACACAGATAAGGTGAAGACTTGGCCAGTTCCACGGTCCGCTACAGAGGTGCGTGCTTTTCTGGGTCTCTGCTCTTATTATAGGAGGTTTGTGAGGAGTTTTGCCCAGCGTGCTGCCCCCCTCAACCATCTGACAGGAAAGGATGTCCCTTTTCAGTGGACGGCGGATTGCCAGGGGGCATTTGAGTTTTTGCGGGATGGTCTTTGTGCCGAACCTATCATGTGTCACCCGGACTTCACCAAGAGTTTCGTGCTGGGTACAGATGCTTCGCAGATTGCTGTGGGGGCTGTGCTGTCACAAGAAGTGGATGGCCTGGAGAGAGTGGTGGCCTACGCTAGTCGCTCCCTCACAGCAGCTGAACGGCGTTGGTCCACCTACGACAGGGAGCTGTGGGCGATAGTGTGGGCAGTGCGTAATTTCAGGCATTACTTGGGTCTTCTCCCCTTCACAATTATCACAGATCATCAACCTTTGTTGGGTCTGCGACGACTTCAGGTTGACAATGACAGGACGGGGCGTCGTAGCCGTTGGGCTCTGGAGCTGGACCCATACGACTGGGTGATTGTGCACAAGAGTGGGGCCAAACACACAAATGCAGATGCCCTTTCACGCAGGCCTGACACCACTGAAGCTTTGGAGAACTCAGGCAGTCTCGATGCCACATCCGCTCCCTTGAGTACAATTCTCCCTGGCGCTGGGGACAGTGGTCCTAGTGATGTGTGTGCTGTGGGGACTCCTGCCACGGCCCAAGCCCAGGGACCGATTTCAGGACCTCCTTCTCCTGACTCAGGGTCTTCAGTGGACCAGACCCTAATCTTCACTCTGTCACATGATGGCTCCGGTATTAGGGAGCTCCAGCAAAAGGATGCAGACATCGGACAAGTTTTGGCCTGGCTGGAGCATGGCCAACGGCCCCCTAGATGGAGGTTAAAAGATGCTAGTCGGGGTGTGAAGAGACTTTGGCATGAGTTTCCCCGGCTGACTTTTGTGGAGGGACTTTTATGTAGAGTTGTTTGGCTGTCTGAGGCAGGGCAGTCTACTCAGGTTGTTGTTCCTGCTGTCTTAGTTCCAGAGGTCCTGGGACACTTGCATGGTGCTCCACTGACTGCTCACCTGGCGTATGATCGCGTTTTGGCACGCGCAAGAAGTGTGTGCTATTGGCCCTCCATGCACAGTGACATTCGTTCGTGGTGTGACCAATGTTATGCCTGTCAGAGAAGGAAGTCCCCGGTGCCTAAACACCATGCCCCCATGAGAACTTCACATGCAGTTAGACCTTTCCAGCGGTGGCGGCTGACATACTGGAGTTGCCGGTCACATCAAAAGGCAACCGGTATGTGTTGGTTGTTGAGGACTATTTCACAAAATTTGTAAATCTGTATGCCATCCCCGATCAAAAAGCCCCGACGGTCGCGGAGTGTCTCTTCCAGAACTACATCTTGGAGCATGGGGTAATGGAAACTCTGCACACTGATATGGGCAGACAGTTCGAATCAGATGTTGTGAGGCATTTGTGCGGCGTGTTAGGTGTGAAGAAGACGCACACCACGCCTTACAATCCGAAGTCTGATGGCATGGTAGAGAGGTTTAATAGGACACTTATCGATCAGTTGGCGAAATCTCTTCTATCATGTGAGGGGGAGTGGGACTCTTTTCTGTCACAGGTCGCATTTGCGTACAATACCAGTGTACATTCCAGCACAGGCTTCACGCCGTATTTTCTCACGCATGGCAGGGAGGCCAGGACTCCTGTGGATGTTTTACTGGGTCCAAAGCGGGATGATCTGGTGCAGGGTCCCCGGGAAGACTTTGCTGGTTCCCTTCTCAGACGCTTGGACACGGCGTTTGATCAGACAAGGGATAACAATTTTGCTGCAAGCAGCAAACAGAAGTCGTACTATGACGCCAGAGTGAGGCACGACCCGTATGAAGTCGGGGATTTGGTGTGGTTAAATGATCCCACTGAGAGCCGCCGTAAGCTGGCTCCCCACTGGAAGGGGCCTTATCTGGTGCAGAGGCGAATGGATAGGGGTGATGAAGTGGGGGTCACGTACCAACTAAGTAGCCCGTTTGGGGATGAAGCCTCTCTCCAAACTGTCCATTACGACAGACTACGGCGATACAACCTGCCGGTAGCCTTTCCCTTGGAGGGACCATCAAGGTCTCTCTTACACCTTTCTCAGCCTCTTCCGTTGCAAGATGCAGTCTCCCCACAGAGCTCTGGACGCTTGAGGTTTTCCGATGGGGAAAGTGGCTGTGATCTTGGGCCGGGTTCTGGGGCTGGTGATTCCCCTGAGCTCGAACAAGCCGCACCGACGGTGTCCCGGGCTGGGAGGTTAGCGCGGCCTCCTGTCCGATTTTTGGACTTTGTTTATGGGCTGAATGACTGGTGGTTACGTGCTTGTGTGCTTTTCTCCTGTGTATTATTCTAAGTGTGCAGGACAGGGGAGTAGGTTATGTCATACCTTTTGATTGGGCTGTGGATGTGTTTTGTTTGTCATTGTTTTTATTCAAAGATTTTTTTTCTCGAATGTACGTCATGCCTGCATGTATTGTTCTGCATGTATTGTTCTGCATGTATTGTTCTGCATGTATTGTTCTGCATGTATTGTTCTGCATGTATTGTTCTGCATGTATTGTTCTGCATGTATTGTTCTGCATGTATTGTTCTGCATGTATTGTTCTGCATGTATTGTTCTGCGGGGTAGTGTGTGGTTTGTTATGTTTTTGGGTTTTTCGTGGTTGTATTGTTTTTGTATGTTTAGTTGTGTTCTCACCATGTGTGTGGTAAGGGGGGACGCATGTAAGCATTGGGTTGAGAGGTCATGTGTTGTGAGCATGCGCAGTCTGTCCTGGTGTGGTGAGAGAAAGGGTGTGGTGTGACTCGACGTTAAATAAACGGAGGTATCTGTGACGCTCCAAAAAGTACTAAGTTCCTGAGTTCTTGTTACACAGAAGGATTCTTGAAGCCTTAACACCTCGGACGTTACATTAGTTTCAATTAGAACTAAAAAACAAACGGTTAAAACGGTCCGTGTATGTTTTAGGTCAGTGTATGTTTTGGGTCCGTGTATGTTTTGGGTCAGTGTATGTTTTGGGTGTCCGTGTATGTTTTGGGTCCGTGTATGTTTTGGGTCCGTGTATGTTTTGGGTCAGTGTATGTTTTGGTCATTGGATTTTCTTTTCACAAATGGAAATTCAAAAACAAAAAACGACTGGATATTTGATTTTCGTTTTCAAATTGAAAAACCAAAATTGAAATACAAGGCGTTTTTCTTTATCACGGTCAAAAAGGGATTTACTAAACTTAAAAAACGGGATGATTTTCATTTTCTACTTCTCAAAACAAAAAATAAAATCACTAGAAAACAGAAACAAAAAAACCACCGTATTCTGCTACCGGAAGTTGTCTTTCAAAATAAGAGCGCAGACGAGGACGGTCAATCCGTGTATCTACGGTCCATTTGTTTTCACAACGAAAACAGCCAAGACACACTTTGAGCCCAGAAAATGAATGTTATTAAGGGCTGTACATATAATAGGCCTGTTTCTAAAATGGACAACATTGTTAGGAGATTTAAACTATCCAGCGACTCTGCACTGCGATCCTGTTGGACTCAGTAGGCTAGTAGTGAAACTACTCCCACAAGTACTATGAAGTACTTACTGTGTACTTTTGAGTACTCCTCTGTCAATGTCCCCTCCTGAGAACAAGAATGCATGTTTCTCTGCTATTTTGAATCAGCGTTAAAACACCTTTCTTCATGAGACTGATATTGTTGGACAGAGTATTTTAAGAGGATGGTAGACATGATATCAGCAACACTTCCAGTCAGTACTCCGGCAGCAGCATTTTTACCCCTTGGAAAGTCTTGCCCGCTATTTAAATGGACTTTGATTGAAGTTAATAACAATATTGATATATATAGATATATAGATATAGCATATTTGATGCAGTCTTTCTGAACACTTTTAAAATAAAATACTGCAAATTAAGAATATGTTTAATGTTCTGCACAGATAGTGCCTTAACTTGAATTTGAAAACACGTGGCAGCTTTATTAATACAGCAGATGGAAAGATTTGTGGAAGGATACATTCTTCATGGGCTTCAATGGCTCTCCAGATAAAGGGCGTTTTATGGTTGCTTGTATTATCCTCAGATAGGGGTTTGTTTAAATAACTAGTGACATTTTAATAAATATTGCAAAAAGGCATATATCCTGGCCGGCTTAGCCAGTGTGTATTTTTTCAAGCACCACAAGATTCATAGTTTATAAAGTACAGTTCTGGGCCATTGATTGTGTCATTTCTCCAAACTCATACAGTAAAAATGGCTGTTTTTGAAGCCTTCAAATGGTCAGAGACTGAAGTGTGCTGGAGGCGTTAACTAGGACTGATGGAAGGATGAGGCTGAAGAGACTGAAGAATCTGAGAGGAACGAATTAGCGGCTGAGAAATAGTTATATATTAAAAGACAGCAGCTTCATAAGAGGGCAACCAGAGTGACAGAGTGTTACTTTGCTGAAGGATAGACCAGCTATCCAGGCCAGACTCTAAAGACTTTCCAAGGTGTGAAAATGCTGCTGCCGAAGTGTTGCTGATATCATGTCTACCATCCTCTTAAAATACTCTGTCCAACAATATCAGTCTCATGAAGAAATGTTTTTAACGCTTATTAAAAGAAAAACATGCATTCTTGTTCTCAGGAGGGGACTCTGACAGAGGGTTACTGGAAGAGTACACAGTAAGTACTTCATAGTACTTGTGGAGGTAGTTTCAGTAGTACTGAGTCCAACAGGATCGATCTCACGAAGAACTAATGGCAACAGAAAATAATTCCCTCATCAAACTGAGCAGAAACTTGATGTTGTTCTCAGGAGGGACTCTGACAGAGCATTTCTCACAAAGTACACCAAAATAAAAACCCCGTTTTTTCATATTCTGCTACCGGAAGTTGTCTTTCAAAATAAGAGCGCAGATCAGAACGGTCGTGTGTCTCTATCCATCCATGTGCTCGGAAGTAGAGGTCAAAAAGTGCGGTGCTAGTTAATAAACATGGATCAATACGTAGTCTTTCGCAACAGTAAAGAGTGTGTCTCAGAGAAGAAGATATGACGAAAAACTAAGCCGCATTTTTCAGGTAAAATACAAATAATACAATCAGGAATAGCTAGCTCCTAGCTAACATTACAGCTCTGCCTTTGCGAAGCCTGTTAGCCTAGTTGTTGGGGATTTTGCATCCTTGAAGCCACCTGAACCTGAATTATTATTGTTATTATTATTATTATAATGTGAATAATTATAATAATAATCACTTCATTTAGAGGTTCACCATTTGGGGAGGTTTCCTCAGTCACAAGAATATATAAAGGTTTGGAAGTAACGACTAGCACGAGGAGTTAATTGACTTGTCTCATCTCAAAGTCTGGATGTGAGTGATGACGCGGACGTGGCCGTGTTTCCTGGAGCATCAGGTGCTCCTATGATCTCACTATGAGGTGAGGACGAGGTCCCGCCATCAGCTTCACATGGGCCACAACACTGCAACTGCTTCTGCTAGTTCACCTGCACAGCGGGCTTCAGCCCCCCAAGGGCCACTGTCTCCAAAACATTTCAAAGGTAACCTTAAAGTCGCTTACTAAATGACTGGGAAACGTTATTTTAAAATGGACTGATTACGAGATGGGAAATGAATTATAATTTCATTTAGTTGAAAAAGAGATAAGATTAGAAATGAGGAAATGATCATTTCAAATCCAGTTTCCATTATTTGTATAATTCGTAGTTATTGTGTAATAATAGTTAATACCACTTTATGCACATTTTAACATTATTCCCTAAAAAATGCTCAACATTGTCTTTTGTTGATATACAAATGACACATGTTCTTTAAAGGTAGGGTAGGTAAGTTTGAGAAACCAGCTCGAGATCGCTAGAATCTGAAAATACACAACCGGAGAAAATCTGCCACTTCCTCACAGAGCCCCTCCTCCAACACACACGAACGCACACATGACCAATGAGGGCACGAGATAAGTTTGTGCCCAGATGGAAGGCTGACAGGCAGGTAGGCCATCCAGTTATTTTAGCCGGGCCGGCTCAGATGATTGGTCGTGCTTTTTACAGTACTACGGCTTCCACTGATGATATTTATTTATGGGTTCTTGTCAAAGCACTTCAGATATTCATTGCTATCTGGATGTTAAGAACATTCCATGGAATATAACAACAAGTGTATCTCCAGCCGGTTCTCAAACTTACCTACCCCACCTTTAAGCATTGCTGTGATTATTAATGCCTTCCGTGTCATAGCATTTATGCTGGTATGATATTCTTACAGATCAGTGTTGCTGAGCTGGTTGGTGGGAGACTGAGTCCCAGCAGAATGGGACCATTGGAAAGGTGCAAGATGCCGTTGGAGGTCATGACCCCGTTCTATTAACCCAGGGAAATGAAATGTTGGAGTCAGAGGGAACAACAGGTGCGCAATACTAATGAATGATGTGTATATATTACATGCTACTACTCGTGACTGAACTAGCCACTTAAGTTATATTGTTTTCTCCTAAGGATCACAATACTGGAAACAAAGTGCTGTAGCAAACCACACATATCTTCTGGCCATTACTGCTTCTTTATGAACGCGTGTGCATGCTGCTAGTGAACGGCTTCCCCACCAAAAAGAAGTGCCTGTCAATAAAAAAACTAAAAACGTTTCCCCCATAATCAAGTTTAGCATTTGACCTCGATTCACCCTGTTGCAATGTTGCTGTCTTGTTTTGAACTATTTATAACATTTAATATAAACCCCATAGAAAACAGCCCTGACTTTGTGTGACTGAGTGGTGTAACAGTAGCAGTCAAATTAGTACAGAGTCCAACAGTGTCAGTTTTATTAAGAACTTGTGGACAAAAATATTTGTATCACTCATTGAATATAGCAGGGAAAGAATGAAGAGCAGCTGATTTGAAAAATCAAACTGGAGAGACGGCTCAGGTGACCAGGTGACCAGGTGACCAGGTGCCAGGTGACCAGGTGACCAGGTGACAGGTGACCAGGTGCCAGGTGGCCAGGTGACCAGGTGACCAGGTGACCAGGTGACCAGGTGACCAGGTGCCAGGTGACCAGGTGACCAGGTGACCAGGTGCCAGAAAGCACAAGTGGGACAGAGCTCTGTCCCACTTGTGGCACGAACATACTCTAGAGTTTTTTACCACAAATTCTTAATAAAACTGACCCTGTTGGACTCTGTACTAGTTTGACTGCTACCAGAAATGAAATGAAGTACTTTCACTGTGTACTTAGTGAGTGATCCTCTGTCAGAGTCCCCTCCATAGTAGCCTACATTATACATGTTTATCTGCTATCTTTGATGAGTGTAAAAAGAAAGTTTTACCATTAGTTCTGAATGAAATTGATACTGTTTGACTTTGATTAGTTAGCCTACTACTACAATACATTGAAGTAATTTTACTCTTTACTTTTTGAGAATCCTCTGTCAAAGTCCCCTGCTGAGAACAACATCCTTTCTCCGCATCTGATTCATGTCATAAATCAGATTTAGAAAAGCGTTTTAGCCAATCAAAATGAAATATGCGGGACATCGTCTCAATTTGCGGGACGCACCAAAGTCGTGAAAATGCTGTGCCGCACGAAGCGGGACATCTGGTCACCCAGACGGCTGAGTGAGCGCAGTGCAGAATCGCTGTATAGTTGAAATCTCCTAACAATGTTGTCCATTTTAGGCCTATTATATTTACAGCCCTTTATAACATTCATTTTCTGGGCTCAAAGTGTGTTCTTGGCCGTTTTCATTGTGATCGCTAAATTCCCCTTGTTTATAATAATCACAGTTCCTCAACAGGATACTGTAGTGATTCAAAGTGTGATTTTAGCCTACGAGTGCTTTTGTTTTGAAACCACTTCCGTGAGTTTCGTCTGCGCTCTTATTTTGTAAGGTAACTTCCGGTAGCAGAAATGAAAAAACGGGGGGGTTTTTTGTTTCTGTTTTCTAGTGATTTTATTTTTTGTTTTGAGAAGTAGAAAATGAAAATCATCCCGTTTTTTAAGTTTAGTAAATCCCTTTTTGACCGTGATAAAGAAAAACGCCTTGTATTTCAATTTTGGTTTTTCAATTTGAAAACGAAAATCAAATATCCAGTCGTTTTTTGTTTTGAATTTCCATTTGTGAAAAGAAAATCCAATGATCAAAACATACACGGACCGTTTCTGCTCTTTTTTTAGTTTCAATTTGAACTAAAAAACAAACGGTTAAACGTACCTTCGTCCTAATCAATATTAATCTAACAATTGTTCGTTTATACATTTTAGAATGGCGTTTATCTTTTTTGAGAATGAGTTCTTATTTAATGTATTTGGGTCTACAACAGATGATACACATGTTTGTGTCAGACTGACACAAACATGTGTCATGACACCCCCGCCTCTGTTAGTACACATTTACTGACAGTAAATGTGTACTAACAGAGGCGGGGGTGTTTGTGAACACACGGGGACAGAGCTGCTGTCAGACGATCAGCTGTGCAGCGTCATCACAAACGGACGTCGCTTCACGTGACGCTCCGGAGGAAAGGACGTCCCATTGCTCTTAAAACTCATTTCCCTGCTTCTCGTGGTTTCCTTGCGTCTCTCCATGCTTCCTGGTGGAGGGACTAGACGCAGGGAACGACGCAAGTGAGGGACGCAAGGAATCCATTTAATCGAAGTGAAACGCAGCCTTCACCGACCTGAGAAGCAGCCTCTGTGTCTGTGTGCACTGCAGGTTTTCTTCTGCCAGTCTTCACTCAGGGAAAAACCCCCCCTCACTTCAAGGTGACGTACAACGTGTCTACGTCACTTCCACAAACAAAATGGCGGCGGTCTTGCGGAGGGCGTGCAGCGGAGTCTCTTCCAGGTTTGTATTCCTTTGTTTACTTTGTTTACCTTGTTTACTGTAAACATTTCAATGTGTTTGTTGTTCGACCACCCGCCGCATCAGTCAGTGACGCGTCCGGAGCGTCACGGCGCTGTGACGCATTAACCTGTGACGTCAGACTCAAATAATGTTTCACTGCGTGTGACGTCAGACAGGTGTGTTTAATGTGACGTCACACAGGTAAACCTTTTTATTTATTATTTGACGTAAAGAAAAAGTATTACAACAATAAACTAAAACTATAATATGTATGGTTTTAGTTTTCTGTGAGAATCAGAAAGATAAACAACAACAACAACAACATCTGGTCCCTCAAGTAAACATGTTGAGTGGTTTTGTTTGTCTTTGGACAGTAATCTGCGCCAGGTAACACTAACCATGTGGTTTTTCAGGTGTCCATCACGTGACAAGGTGAATCTCACCTGATGACAAAAACATTATTATTAAATAATGAATATATTCATGTAGAAAAATTCATCTGTTTTAAAGATCCTGACAACAATTTTATTATTTATAGAGTTTCTTCTCTGAGCTACAGTCAGCAGAGAGCGCTGAACACAGGTGAGTCCCAATAGGACATAACATGTTGTTAGGTCCACCTGTAATGAGTGATGAAGGTACACCTGTCCTCAGTGTACACCTGTCCTCAGTGCTAAAGCTTAACGGATGTCCTTCCTTCCTTAATGTGTAAACCAAGGCGTCCCCAGCGGACCGCGCAGGAGCGTCTTCAGATGGTCTGCAGTGTGTTGGAAATCTGTAAATAAAGCTTTCATTCTGAATCTCTGACAGACATACTGTAATAACTGCCTCCTGTAGTCCATGGTTACATCCTCTCCCCAGCAGGAGTCCCACGGAGCCGCCGTTAGCACGTTAGCATGCTACACTCTGCAGCATGCTGCCGTCCAACATGCTAACGCTAGTAGCTAGCCCGCATCTTGAACAGCTCAAATATAACTCTTTGTTTCTGAAGCGGCTATCTGAAGCGGCTAGCTGAGCGGCTAGCTGAGCGGCTAGCTGAGCGGCTAGCTGAAGCGGCTAGCTGAGCGGCTAGCTGGAGCGGCTAGCTGGAGCGGCTAGCTGGAGCGGCTAGCTGAGCGGCTAGCTGAGCGGCTAGCTGAGCGGCTAGCTGAGCGGCTAGCTGAGCGGCTAGCTGAGCGGGGATAGGAGTCCTGGTTGCGGTCGAATAATCCAAAAATCAGCTCCTAAATTCTAACCCTATCGTCTAACCCTTGACCTCTGAGTGAAAGGTCACGGGGTTAAGGGATAGTGGATAGGAGAATTCAAAAGGACTTAGGAGAAGAGACTGCGGTGCTTTAGAGAATCGACTGCACGTTCACTATCCGACGTGTTTCTGATGCGCCAGCGGACGTCATGAATGTGCGTCTGCTGCTGTGGGAAACTATGGAAACTACAGTTTTCTATACAGCGGACTACAACATGGATGTTTAATAAGAACGAGGGACTACTGTAAACTCATCTAGAGACTCTGCACCGTGCTCTGATGCTGTTATGCTTTATGAACGGGGACAACAGAGAAACATATTCTTCATGACCAAAGCTGGAATTGAAATAAAAAAGGAAAGTGAAACTTATGCTCACACCCTCCTCCGGTCCACATTAATACAAATGATCCCAATACGTATGATGTATGAAAGATCTTCAAATCAATACAAATGTATTTATTATAAACGTTAGTCCTTAACATCTATCACTGTGTATATCACCATTCAAACATCTTTTCAAAGTTGAACAAACCCACACAGCTCAGTAAAGACTGTGAAATGTTGACTTTATTTGATCATTTCAGTAAAACTAACGTTCATATTTCTCTTTTTGATTATAATACTGATGAACGTTCAAAACAAAGCACTTTGGCAACTTACCACATACGTTTAAAATGCTTAATAAGCACCGTAACTTTCATGATATCATTTCTCGTTCATAATCGGTTGTTTCCGTGAACGGCCCGACTGTTTGTGTGACGGCAATGCGCGGCTGCAAGGCATTGTGGGTCAGCATGTTCTCCTCTCCTTTAGGTGAGGGAGGTCCAGTGGTTCCTAAGCTAAAGGAGGTTAGAAAGGAAGGTTCCTGAGCTAAATGGACTATTCGACCGCAACCCAGCAGCGAGGCCGGACGCTGCTAGCTAACTAGCTGCTAGCGCACAAAGCACAGCGGGTTATTTTACGCTAACATAAAGAAGCTCTCCGTCAGAGACAGCTCCAACCCCTTGAGCAACAAGATGCTAACACTCATTCATATCAATTAATAACAACTCAATAATATATTAATAAATGTTAATAATAACATCTATTAATAACTCAAAAACACCTCTGTGGTGTTGAAGCCGCATGCTAACAGTTAGCGGCGTCCCAACAGTCTGAACTAAACCTTTGTTGACGCTAACAGCAACAACAACACTAACAGCACGCTAACAGCAACAACAACACTAACAGCAACACTAACAGCAACAACACTAACAAAACACTAACAGCAACACTAACAGCAACAACAACAACACTAACAACAATGCTAACAACAACACTAACAACAACAACGCTACACAACAACAACGCTAAAACAACACTAACAACACAATATATTATTATTATACTACCATCTCTATTTCCTGATGATCTGTCAGCATTGTGTGTGTGTGTGTGTGGTGTGTGTGTTGTGTGTGTGTGTGTGTGTGGGTGTGTGTGTGTGTGTGTGTGTGTGTGGTGTGTGTGTGTGGTGTGTGTGTGTGTGTGTGTGTGTGTGGTGTGTTTGTTGTGTGTGTGGTGTGTGTGTGTGTGGTGGTGGTGTGTGTGTGTGTGTGTGTGTGTGTGTGTGTGTGTGTGTGTGTGTGTGTGTGGTGTGTGTGTGGTGTGTGTGTGTTGTGTGGTGTGGTGTGTGTGTGTGTGTGTGTGTGTGTGTGTGTGTGTGTGTGTGTGTGTGTGTGTGTGTGTGTGTGTGTTCACACACACAGGAAGTGACATCAGAGTGGCAGGAAGTCAGAGGACCAATCAGCTGTCTCTCTCTGCAGGTCGCAGCTTCCTGCCCGCCCCCGGACCCTCCCCTTCTCCTGGTGACAGGGGGGGGTTACCTTGGTTACCAGCACTACAAGGGGAGGGGCCAACCGGAGGAGGGAGCCCGCCCCGTACAGCCACGCCCACTCAGGTAGGATCTGAGTAACAGCTGACCTGATGACATCACTATGTGTTTATCAGCAGGGCCAATGGGAAGTCTAACAGTCTGTTGAATCAGCTGGAGAAGTTCATTACTTTCACAATAAAAGCTTTGCACCGACGAGCTCTTATTGTGACTAGGGATGTCCCGATCATCTTTTTTGCTCCCGATCCGATTCCGATCATTTGATTTTGACAATCTGCCGATACCGATTTTTCCCGATCCGATCTTTATGCAATGCATTAAGAGGAAAAAAAAGGTAACAGATAACGGCTGGTCATCCAACGCGATGAATTCAGCTATCTTGGCTGTTCTGGGGTAGTTTCTCTTTCCTTTTAAAAGTCTCTGAAAGTGTCGGTTGTTTCAGTGCCGTTACCTGAGTGCCGCTGTGTACTCGTCGTGTGTTGTTGGTGGTGTTTGTATTAGATTGGTCATGTTGAACGTAGCTCTGTTCTTTCCACCACGCGGAACCTCCGCCTTGCAAACATTGCATCTGGCTGTTACACTGCCTTCGCTTTCAATTTTATAATACTTCCAAACTCCTGACATTTTCTCTGTCCCGACTCCCGAGGCACCAGCGAACGTAGCCTCTCGTTACACCGGCTGAACGTAGCCTCTCGTTACACCGGCTGAACGTAGCCTCTCGTTACACCAGCTGAACGTAGCCTCTCGTTACACCGGCTGAACGTAGCCTCTCGTTACACGGCTGAACGTAGCCTCTCGTTACACCGGCTGAAACGTAGCCTCTCGTTACACCAGCTGAACGTAGCCTCTCGTTACACCAGCTGAACGTAGCCTCTCGTTACACCAGCTGAACGTAGCCTCTCGTTACACCAGCTGAACGTAGCCTCTCGTTAGCTTACTGCTACTATTAGACACTGCGCCCACTCTGTTCCCAGATTTGAGAGAAATAAGCAACCAGGTCGATGAAAACAAGCCCAAAGAAGCAACACATACATGATGTTGTGTAATTTTAACCCAAAACTAAGGCCTCAGGATGACTTTAAGACGTGAACATGGTCATTTTTGTTTTGTACATAAATAAAATGTATAAAAATATTTTATAAAAAAAAAAAAAAAAAAAAAATAAATTCCGATCCCCGATTTTTTTCTCCCGATCCCCGATCACGTGAAAATCACGTGATCGGCTCCGATCCCCGATCACGTGATCGGATCGGGACATCCCTAATTGTGACTGTACTGGAAGTGCAATGTGTTCTGCGCTCAGCCTCTGATTGGGTCACTGAGAGTGATGTCACCCCCTGTGCCGGTTGATCTTGCCTCCTGATTGGTCCCTGACGGAGGACATGATCTGATTGGTCAAAAACACATAAAATGTTTTCTTAGTTTAATTATTATTTTCTAATTTCAGTTTATTATAAAAAAAACGAGAAAGATGAAGAATATTTTGTGAAAACATGAAGTTGCATGTTTTATAATTTAATTCAGTGAGGTAGAGGATGATGTGCCTCTTTAAATATCTAAAGGGACGCTGTCTCTTTAAATATCTAAAGGGACGCTGTTTCTTTAAGGGGGCGGGGTTATAAAGGGGGGCAGGGCCAGGAGGCGGGGCTCCACCCCCTTCTTCTCTGTACGCCAGTGCAGTGCGGTTCTACTTCTCTGGTGATATTCCTGTCAGCTGTGTCTCCGGGCTTCATGGTGAAGTCTCCCCCGAGGCGTCCGACGGGGGGGGCGGGCGGGACATCCTGCGGAGGGTGAGGCGGGGGGGGGAGAGAGAGAGAGAGAGAGACGCAGGACGGGGGCGAGGGCCAGGAACGCTGCCCGACTCAGGTGGGACAGGATTATAATTCATCATATTCATTAATGAACAGAGAGGTTAGCTTAGCATAACTCAGAGAGCAATCAATAACACGTTTATCATAATAACAACCAGCTGTAATGAAAGAAAACACACTGAGCCGACACACAGCTGACAGGGGATTAGTGTGTGTGTGTGTGTGTGTGTGTGTGTGGGTGTGTGTGTGTGTGTGTGTGTGTGTGTGTGTGTGTGTGTGTGTGTGTGTGTGTGTGTGTGTGTGGTGTGTGTGTGTGTGTGTGTGTGTGTGTTTGTGTGTGGTGTGTGTGTGTGTGTGTGTGTGTGTGTGTGTGTGTGTGTGTGTGTGTGTGTGTGTGTGTGGTGTGTGTGTGTGTGACAGGTCAGCTATTTTAGCCTTAGCCTAGTTTAGCTGGATAGCCTCTTCAGAGTTGATCCAGTGCTAACGTGCTAACCCACTGAGCTCAGACACAGACCTGTTTATCCTCCCTGGAAACAGTTAGTTCATAAATCACTGGATCAGAGGTGTAATATTTATAACTGAATTTAATTAATAATGAAACAGAAACACAGAAGCCCGCTGACGTTGTTGTTGTTGTTGATGTTGATGTATTAATGTTAGCAGTTTTGTTACCGTCTCTCCTTTAGTTAAAGTGGACCTATCATGCTATATTATAATAATAATAATATGTGTAGGACCATACCTATATAAGGCATATTTATACTTTATTTTTTTCAAAATACCAAACAGATCATGCATTTTAGCCATGCCTCATTTCGCTCAATTTGACATTTTTTAGCTCTGTTTTAGCAAGGGCTGATTCTGTGAGAACAGCACCACCTACAGGCCTGGCATATGTACTACAGCGTCTCCAGCGCTTTGGAACGGCAATGGCCGTGGCTGTCCTCCTCCTGATTGGTGGAGTTGGCCCAATAGCCGTAGCGCCACCGTCCTGACGTCAGGACAGTGTTCAAATCTGGATCAGTTTTTATCAGATCCGTTGCAGCCCCTTTTTAGAGATTTGGGTATGGAGGAAAATAGAGAGGGTTGTGTTTTCTGACACTTGGTGAGTTCCCTGGAACACCGGGGACACATATTCATGTAGAAAAGACGTGCATTTTGCATGATAGGTCCCCTTTAATGTAAGTTAACAGTTTATTGTAGTATAACAGGGATAGTGCATCCGGTGTCCAGCAGCAGTATTACAACAACAAACATTATTTTATAATATCCCATGACAACTCATGACCAACTCATGACCAACTCATGACCAACTCTGACCATCTCATGACCAACTCATGACCAACTCATGACCAACTCATGACCAACTCATGACCAACTCTTGACCATCTCATGACCATCTCATGACCAACTCATGACCAACTCATGACCAACTCATGACCATCTCATGACCACATGACCAACTCATGACCATCACATGACCATCCCATGACCATCCCATGACCATCTCATGACCATCACACGACCATCTCACGACCAACTCATGACCATCTCTTGACCATCCCATGACCATCCCATGACCATCTCATGACCAACTCATGACCAACTCATGACCATCACATGACCATCCCATGACCATCCCATGACCATCACACGACCATCTCACGACCAACTCATGACCATCACATGACCATCCCATGACCATCCCATGACCATCCCATGACCATCTCATGACCATCACACGACCATCTCAGACCAACTCATGACCATCTCTTGACCATCCCATGACCATCTCATGACCATCTCATGACCATCACACGACCATCTCACGACCAACTCATGACCATCACATGACCATCCCATGACCATCTCATGACCATCCCATGACCATCTCATGACCAACTCATGACCAACTCATGACTATCCCATGACCATCACATGACCAACTCATGACCATCACATGACCGTCACATGACCATCTCATGACCATCTCATGACCATCTCATGACCATCTCATGACCGTCACATGACCGTCACATGACCATCACATGACCAACTCATGACCATCTCATGACCATCCCATGACCATCTCATGACCATCCCATGACCATCTCATGACCATCTCATGACCATCACATGACCGTCACATGACCATCACATGACCAACTCTTGACCATCTCATGACCATCTCATGACTATCCATGACCATCTCATGACCATCTCACGACCAACTCACGACCATCACACGACCATCACACGACCATCTCTTGACCATCTCATGACCAACTCATGACTATCCCATGACCATCTCATGACCAACTCATGACCAACTCATGACTATCCCATGACTTCTCATGACCATCACATGACCGTCACATGACCATCTCATGACCATCTCATGACCAACTCACGACCATCACACGACCATCTCTTGACCAACTCATGACCATCTCATGACCGTCACATGACCGTCACATGACCGTCACATGACCATCTCATGACCATCTCATGACCATCACATGACCAACTCATGACCATCACATGACCGTCACATGACCATCTCATGACCAACTCATGACCATCTCACGACCATCTCACGACCATCTCTTGACCAACTCATGACCAACTCATGACCATCCCATGACCAACTCATGACCATCTCACGACCATCACACGACCATCTTGACCAACTCATGACCACTCATGACCATCACATGACCATCACATGACCGTCACATGACCAACTCACGACCATCACACGACCATCACACGACCATCTCATGACCATCACATGACCAACTCATGACCATCACATGACCGTCACATGACCATCTCATGACCAACTCATGACCATCTCACGACCATCTCACGACCATCTCTTGACCAACTCATGACCAACTCAGACCATCCCATGACCAACTCATGACCATCTCACGACCATCACACGACCAACTCATGACCATCTCATGGCCATCACACGACCATCTCATGACCAACTCACGACCATCACAAGACCATCTCTTGACCAACTCATGACCATCTTATGACCATCACATGACCATCACATGACCGTCACATGACCGTCACATGACCATCTCATGGCCATCCCATGACCATCTCATGACCAACTCACGACCATCACACGACCATCACACGACCATCACACGACCATCTCTTGACCAACTCATGACCATCTCATGACCATCACATGACCAACTCATGACCATCACATGACCGTCCATGACCATCACATGACCATCTCATGATTATATCTTATTACCATGATCAGGCTCCTGATGCCTCGATTGGCTCTCCGGCACCGTCTGAGCGTGCTCAGTGGTCGTGTTTCTCGCTCTGCCCCTTGGCGCCGTCGGCAATCGCCTTCCTCTGCTACTTCCTGTCAGTCAGAGCTCTGCGGCCACTGGCCAAGGGTAAGAGCTTTTGGCTTCTGATTGGACGAGGGGAAAGGAGAGGGGCAGAAACGACCGTCCTCCTTTTCTTCTTCTCCTGTTTTGTTTTCTGGTTTCTTGTCTTACCCTCCTTCAAGCTTTTATAGGGATTTCTGATATCAAAGCATGAAGCAATAGGTATCATAGTGATGAGGCTGTGAGGGGGGGCTAAAGGTCAGGGGTCGGCAGGTCAGGGGTCAACAGTTTGATCCTAGACCCTCAACCCAGATCGTCAATCAGCTAAATAACACGCTTTGGTGAAACAGCGCCCCTAGCGCATCAGGATCAGTTCAGGTGGAGCTTGGTACTGCAGCAGAGAACTGGTACTGAGAGCTGCTGAGTCATCACAGTGTCTGTAGAAAGTGCTGAGTCATGTTGAGGTATCTGCTTCACACAAAGTGTAGAGTCATGTTGAGGTATCTGCTTCTTCACACAAAGTGTAGAGTCATGTTGAGGTATCTGCTTCTTCACACAAAGTGCAGAGTCATGTTGAGGTATCTGCTTCTTCACAAAGTGCAGAGTCATGTTGAGGTATCTGCTTCACACAAAGTTAGAGTCATGTTGAGGTATCTGCTTCTTCACACAAAGTAGAGTCATGTTGAGGTATCTGCTTCTTCACACAAAGTGCAGAGTCATGTTGAGGTATCTGCTTCACACAAAGTGTAGAGTCATGTTGAGGTATCTGCTTCTTCACACAAAGTGCAGAGTCATGTTGAGGTATCTGCTTCACACAAAGTGTAGAGTCATGTTGAGGTATCTGCTTCTTCACACAAAGGTAGAGTCATGTTGAGGTATCTGCTTCACACAAAGTGCAGAGTCATGTTGAGGTATCTGCTTCTTCACACAAAGTGTAGAGTCATGTTGAGGTATCTGCTTCACACAAAGTGTAGAGTCATGTTGAGGTATCTGCTTCTTCACACAAAGTGCAGAGTCATGTTGAGGTATCTGCTGCTTCACACAAAGTGCAGAGTCATGTTGAGGTATCTGCTTCACACAAAGTGTAGAGTCATGTTGAGGTATCTGCTTCACACAAAGTGTAGAGTCATGTTGAGGTATCTGCTTCACACAAAGTGTAGAGTCATGTTGAGGTATCTGCTTCACACAAAGTGCAGAGTCATGTTGAGGTATCTGCTTCACACAAAGTGTAGAGTCATGTTGAGGTATCTGCTTCACACAAGTGTAGAGTCATGTTGAGGTATCTGCTTCACACAAGTGTAGAGTCATGTTGAGGTATCTGCTTCACACAAAGTGTAGAGTCATGTGAGGTATCTTCTTCACACAAAGTGTAGAGTCATGTTGAGGTATCTGCTTCACACAAAGTGCAGAGTCATGTGAGGTATCTGCTTCACACAAAGTGTAGAGTCATGTTGAGGATATCTGCTTCTTCACACAAAGTGCAGAGTCATGTTGAGGTATCTGCTTCACACAAAGTGCAGAGTCATGTTGAGGTATCTGCTTCACACAAAGTGTAGAGTCATGTTGAGGTATCTGCTTCACACAAAGTGCAGAGTCATGTTGAGGTATCTGCTTCTTCACACAAAGTGTAGAGTCATGTTGAGGTATCTGCTTCACACAAAGTGCAGAGTCATGTTGAGGTATCTGCTTCTTCACACAAAGTAGAGTCATGTTGAGGTATCTGCTTCTTCACACAAAGTGTAGAGTCATGTTGAGGTATCTGCTTCACACAAAGTGTAGAGTCATGTTGAGGTATCTGCTTCACACAAAGGTAGAGTCATGTTGAGGTATCTGCTTCACACAAAGTGTAGAGTCATGTTGAGGTATCTGCTTCTTCACACAAAGTGTAGAGTCATGTTGAGGTCTCTGCTTCACACAAAGTGTAGAGTCATGTTGAGGTATCTTCTTCACACAAAGTGTAGAGTCATGTTGAGGTATCTGCTTCACACAAAGTGTAGAGTCATGTTGAGGTATCTGCTTCTTCACACAAAGTGCAGAGTCATGTTGAGGTATCTGCTTCACACAAAGTGTAGAGTCATGTTGAGTATCTGCTTCTTACACAAAGTGTAGAGTCATGTTGAGGTATCTGCTTCTTCACACAAAGTGTAGAGTCATGTTGAGGTATCTGCTTCACACAAAGTGCAGAGTCATGTTGAGGTATCTGCTTCTTCACACAAAGTGTAGAGTCATGTTGAGGTATCTGCTTCACACAAAGTGCAGAGTCATGTTGAGGTATCTGCTTCACACAAAGTGTAGAGTCATGTGAGGTATCTGCTTCACAAAGTGCAGAGTCATGTTGAGGTATCTGCTTCACACAAAGTGTAGAGTCATGTTGAGGTATCTGCTTCACACAAAGTGCAGAGTCATGTTGAGGTATCTGCTTCACACAAAGTGTAGAGTCATGTTGAGGTATCTGCTTCTTCACACAAAGTGCAGAGTCATGTTGAGGTATCTGCTTCTTCACACAAAGTGTAGAGTCATGTTGAGGTATCTGCTTCACACAAAGTGCAGAGTCATGTTGAGGTATCTGCTTCACACAAAGTGTAGAGTCATGTTGAGGTATCTGCTTCTTCACACAAAGTGTAGAGTCATGTTGAGGTATCTGCTTCTTCACACAAAGTGTAGAGTCATGTTGAGGTATCTGCTTCACACAAAGTGTAGAGTCATGTTGAGTATCTGCTTCACACAAAGTGTAGAGTCATGTTGAGGTATCTGCTTCTTCACACAAAGTGCAGAGTCATGTTGAGGTATCTGCTTCTTCACACAAAGTGTAGAGTCATGTTGAGGTATCTGCTTCACACAAAGTGCAGAGTCATGTTGAGGTATCTGCTTCTTCACACAAAGTGCAGAGTCCATGTTGAGGTATCTGCTTCTTCACACAAAGTGTAGAGTCATGTTGAGGTATCTGCTTCTTCACACAAAGTGTATAGTCATGTTGAGGTATCTGCTTCACACAAAGTGCAGAGTCATGTGAGGTATCTGCTTCTTCACACAAAGTGTAGAGTCATGTTGAGGTATCTGCTTCTTCACACAAAGTGTAGAGTCATGTTGAGGTATCTGCTTCTTCACACAAAGTGTAGAGTCATGTTGAGGTATCTGCTTCTTCAACAACAAGTGTAGAGTCATGTTGAGGTATCTGCTTCTTCACACAAAGTGCAGAGTCATGTTGAGGTATCTGCTTCACACAAAGTGCAGAGTCATGTTGAGGTATCTGCTTCTTCACACAAAGTGTAGAGTCATGTTGAGGTATCTGCTTCTTCACACAAAGTGCAGAGTCATGTTGAGGTATCTGCTTCACAAAAGTGTAGAGTCATGTTGAGGTATCTGCTTCACACAAAGTGTAGAGTCATGTTGAGGTATCTGCTTCTTCACACAAAGTGCAGAGTCATGTTGAGGTATCTGCTTCTTCACACAAGTGCAGAGTCATGTTGAGGTATCTGCTTCTTCACACAAAGTGTAGAGTCATGTTGAGGTATCTGCTTCTTCACACAAAGTGTAGAGTCATGTTGAGGTATCTGCTTCACACAAAGTGCAGAGTCATGTTGAGGTATCTGCTTCTTACACAAAGTGTAGAGTCATGTTGAGGTATCTGCTTCTTCACACAAGTGTAGGTCATGTTGAGGTATCTGCTTCACACAAAGTGCAGAGTCATGTTGAGGTATCTGCTTCTTCACACAAAGTGTAGAGTCATGTTGAGGTATCTGCTTCACACAAAGTGCAAGTCATGTTGAGGTATCTGCTTCTTCACACAAAGTGCAGAGTCTGTGAGGTATCTGCTTCACACAAAGTGTATAAGTCATGTTGAGGTATCTGCTTCACACAAAGTGTAGAGTCATGATGAGGTATCTGCTTCACACAAAGTGTAGAGTCATGTTGAGGTATCTGCTTCACACAAAGTGCAGAGTCATGTTGAGGTATCTGCTTCACACAAAGTGCAGAGTCATGTTGAGGTATCTGCTTCTTCACACAAAGTGCAGAGTCATGTTGAGGTATCTGCTTCTTCACACAAAGTGCAGAGTCATGTTGAGGTATCTGCTTCACACAAGTGCAGAGTCATGTTGAGGTATCTGCTTCTTCACACAAAGTGCGAGTCATGTTGAGGTATCTGCTTCACACAAAGTGCAGAGTCATGTTGAGTATCTGCTTCTTCACACAAAGTGCAGAGTCATGTTGAGGTATCTGCTTCACACAAGTGCAGAGTCATGTTGAGGTATCTGCTTCTTCACACAAAGTGCAGAGTCATGTTGAGGTATCTGCTTCTTCACACAAGTGTAGAGTCATGTTGAGGTATCTGCTTCACACAAAGTGCAGAGTCATGTTGAGGTATCTGCTTCTTCACACAAAGTGCAGAGTCATGTTGAGGTATCTGCTTCACACAAAGTGTAGAGTCATGTTGAGGTATCTCTTCACACAAGTGTAGAGTCATGTTGAGGTATCTGCTTCTTCACACAAAGTGTAGAGTCATGTTGAGGTATCTGCTTCTTCACACAAAGTGTAGAGTCATGTTGAGGTATCTGCTTCTTCACACAAAGTGCAGAGTCATGTTGAGGTATCTGCTTCTTCACACAAAGTGTAGAGTCATGTTGAGGTATCTTCTTCACACAAAGTGTAGAGTCATGTTGAGGTATCTGCTTCTTCACCAAAGTGTAGAGTCATGTTGAGGTATCTGCTTCTTCACAAAGTGCAGAGTCATGTTGAGGTATCTGCTTCTTCACACAAAGTGTAGAGTCATGTTGAGGTATCTGCTTCACACAAAGTGTAGAGTCATGTTGAGTATCTGCTTCACACAAAGTGTAGAGTCATGTTGAGGTATCTGCTTCTTCACAAAGTGTAGAGTCATGTTGAGGTATCTGCTTCACACAAAGTGTAGAGTCATGTTGAGTATCTGCTTCTTCACACAAGTGCAGAGTCATGTTGAGGTATCTGCTTCACACACAAAGTGCAGAGTCATGTTGAGGTATCTGCTTCTTCACACAAAGTGCAGAGTCATGTTGAGGTATCTGCTTCACACAAAGTGCAGAGTCATGTGAGGTATCTGCTTCTTCACACAAAGTGCAGAGTCATGTTGAGGTATCTGCTTCTTCACACAAAGTACAGAGTCATGTTGAGTATCTGCTTCACACAAAGTGTAGAGTCATGTTGAGGTATCTGCTTCTTCACACAAAGTGTAGAGTCATGTTGAGGTATCTGCTTCTTCACACAAAGTGTGAGTCATGTTGAGGTATCTGCTTCTCACAAAGTGTAGAGTCATGTTGAGGTATCTGCTTCTTCACACAAAGTGCTGAGTCATGTTGAGGTATCTGCTTCACACAAAGTGCAGAGTCATGTTGAGGTATCTGCTTCTTCACACAAAGTGCAGAGTCATGTTGAGGTATCTGCTTCTTCACACAAAGTGTAGAGTCATGTTGAGGTATCTGCTTCTTCACACAAAGTGCAGAGTCATGTTGAGGTATCTGCTTCTTCACACAAAGTGCAGAGTCATGTTGAGGTATCTGCTTCTTCACACAAAGTGTAGAGTCATGTTGAGGTATCTGCTTCTTCACAAAGTGTAAGTCATGTTGAGGTATCTGCTTCACACAAAGTGTAGAGTCATGTTGAGGTATCTGCTTCTTCACAAAGTGCAGAGTCATGTTGAGGTATCTGCTTCTTCACACAAAGTGTAGAGTCATGTTGAGGTATCTGCTTCTTCACACAAAGTGTAGAGTCATGTTGAGGTATCTGCTTCACACACAAAGTGTAGAGTCATGTTGAGGTATCTGCTTCACACAAAGTGTAGAGTCATGTTGAGGTATCTGCTTCTTCACACAAAGTGCAGAGTCATGTTGAGGTATCTGCTTCTTCACACAAAGTGCAGAGTCATGTTGAGGTATCTGCTTCTCACACAAAGTGCTGAGTCATGTTGAGGTATCTTCTTCACACAAAGTGCAGAGTCATGTTGAGGTATCTGCTTCACACAAAGTGTAGAGTCATGTTGAGGTATCTGCTTCTTCACACAAAGTGTAGAGTCATGTTGAGGTATCTGCTTCCACAAAGTGTAGAGTCATGTGAGGTATCTGCTTCACACAAATGCAGAGTCATGTTGAGGTATCTGCTTCTTCACACAAAGTGTAGAGTCATGTTGAGGTATCTGCTTCTTCACACAAAGTGTAGAGTCATGTTGAGGTTATCTGCTTCTTCACACAAAGTGCAGAGTCATGTGAGGTATCTGCTTCACACAAAGTGCAGAGTCATGTTGAGGTATCTGCTTCACACAAGTGGTAGAGTCATGTTGAGGTATCTGCTTCACACAAAGTGCAGAGTCATGTTGAGGTATCTGCTTCTTCACACAAAGTGTGAGTCATGTTGAGGTATCTGCTTCTTCACAAAGTGTAGAGTCATGTTGAGGTATCTGCTTCACACAAAGTGTAGAGTCATGTTGAGGTATCTGCTTCTTCACACAAAGTGCAGAGTCATGTTGAGGTATCTGCTTCACACAAAGTGCAGAGTCATGTTGAGGTATCTGCTTCACACAAAGTGTAGAGTCATGTTGAGGTATCTGCTTCACACAAAGTGCAGAGTCATGTTGAGTATCTGCTTCTTTCACACAAAGTGTAGAGTCATGTTGAGGTATCTGCTTCTTCACACAAAGTGTAGAGTCATGTTGAGGTATCTGCTTCACACAAAGTGTAGAGTCATGTTGAGGTATCTGCTTCACACAAAGTGCAGAGTCATGTGAGGTATCTGCTTCTTCACACAAAGTGTAGAGTCATGTTGAGGTATCTGCTTCTTCACACAAAGTGCAGAGTCATGTTGAGGTATCTGCTTCATTCACACAAAGTGTAGAGTCATGTGAGGTATCTGCTTCTTCACACAAAGTGTAGAGTCATGTTGAGGTATCTGCTTACACAAATGTGAGTCATGTTGAGGTATCTTCTTCACACAAAGTGTAGAGTCATGTTGAGGTATCTGCTTCACACAAAGTGCAGAGTCATGTTGAGGTATCTGCTTCACACAAAGTGCAGAGTCATGTTGAGGTATCTGCTTCTTCACACAAAGTGTAGAGTCATGATGAGGTATCTGCTTCTTCACACAAAGTGTAGATCATGTTGAGGTATCTGCTTCTTCACACAAAGTGCAGAGTCATGTTGAGGTATCTGCTTCACACAAAGTGTAGAGTCATGTTGAGGTATCTGCTTCACACAAAGTGTAGAGTCATGTTGAGGTATCTGCTTCTTCACACAAAGTGTAGAGTCATGTTGAGGTATCTGCTTCTTCACACAAAGTGTAGAGTCATGTTGTATCTGCTTCTTCACACAAAGTGCAGAGTCATGTTGAGGTATCTGCTTCACACAAAGTGCAGAGTCATGTTGAGGTATCTGCTTCTTCACACAAAGTGTAGAGTCATGTTAGAGTCTGCTTCTTCACACAAAGTGCAGAGTCATGTTGAGGTATCTGCTTCTTCACACAAAGTGCAGAGTCATGTTGAGGTATCTGCTTCACACAAAGTGCAGAGTCATGTTGAGGTATCTGCTTCTTCACACAAAGTGTAGAGTCATGTTGAGTATCTGCTTCTTCACACAAAGTGTAGAGTCATGTTGAGGTATCTGCTTCACACAAAGTGTAGAGTCATGTTTAGGTATCTTCTTCACACAAGTGCAGAGTCATGTTGAGGTATCTGCTTCTTCACACAAAGTGTAGAGTCATGTTGAGGTATCTGCTTCACACAAAGTGTAGAGTCATGTTGAGGTATCTGCTTCTTCACACAAGTGTAGAGTCATGTTGAGGTATCTGCTTCTTCACACAAGTGTAGAGTCATGTTGAGGTATCTGCTTCTTCACACAAAGTGTAGAGTCATGTTGAGGTATCTGCTTCTTCACACAAGTGTAGAGTCATGTTGAGGTATCTGCTTCACACAAAGTGCAGAGTCATGTTGAGGTATCTGCTTCTTCACACAAAAGTGTAGAGTCATGTTGAGGTATCTGCTTCTTCACACAAAGTGTAAGTCATGTTGAGGTATCTGCTTCACACAAAGTGTAGAGTCATGTTGAGGTATCTGCTTCTTCACACAAAGTGTAGAGTCATGTTGAGGTATCTGCTTCACACAAAGTGTAGAGTCCATGTTGAGGTATCTGCTTCACACAAAGTGCAGAGTCATGTTGAGGTATCTGCTTCACACAAAGTGTAGAGTCATGTTGAGGTATCTGCTTCTTCACACAAAGTGCAGAGTCATGTTGAGGTATCTGCTTCACACAAGTGCAGAGTCATGTTGAGGTATCTGCTTCACACAAAGTGTAGAGTCATGTTGAGGTATCTCTTCTTCACACAAAGTGTGAGTCATGTTGAGGTATCTGCTTCACACAAAGTGCAGAGTCTGTTGAGGTATCTCTTCACACAAAGTGCAGAGTCATGTTGAGGTATCTGCTTCTCACACAAAGTGTAGAGTCATGTTGAGGTATCTGCTTCTTCACACAAAGTGTAGAGTCATGTTGAGGTATCTGCTTTCTTCACCAAAGTGTAGAGTCATGTTGAGGTATCTTGCTTCTTCACACAAAGTGTAGAGTCTGTTGAGGTATCTGCTTCTTCACACAAAGTGTAGAGTCATGTTGAGGTATCTGCTTCACACAAAGTGCAGAGTCATGTTGAGGTATCGCTTCACACAAAGTGCAGAGTCATGTTGAGGTAATCTCTGCTCTGGGACGCTGACTGTTCTCTCGTCAGATAAACATGACTTCAGATGATACGACACGATAATACTTTAATGGTCAGATCAAGTCTGACATTTGACTTGCATCACAGCAGCTCCATGGGTACCATCATCTGTATGATGTCACTCCCTGTTTGTCCTGCAGGTGCGCTGTACCACTCCTTCCCGACCCGCCTCCTCTCCAGAGCCTGGGGCCGTCTGAACGGCGTGGAGCTGCCCACCTGGCTGAGGAAGCCCGTCTACTCTCTGTACATCTGGACCTTCGGGGTCAACATGCAGGTATACCATAGCTTTAGCATCATTAGCTTTAGCGTCATAGCTTTAGCATCATTAGCTTTAGCGTCATTAGCTTTAGCGTGATTAGCTTTAGCGTCATTAGCTTTAGCGTCATTAGCTTTAGCATCATTAGCTCTATGATGATCAGCTTTACATCATTAGCTTTAGCATCATTAGCTTTAGCATCATTAGCTTTAGCAATCATTAGCTCTATGATGATCAGCTTTAGCATCATTAGCTTTAGCATCATTAGCTTTAGCATCATTAGCTTTAGCATCATTAGCTTAAAGGCCCAGACACACCAGGCCGTCACCAGAGAACTCGCCGACACCGACTGTTGCGTCCCCGTGTTCTCCTGCGTCTTGGCCGTGTGTCGCACTGGAACACAAAGACTTCAGCCGAGCACGTACGAACTGCGCATGCGTGAGTGGCAATACCTCTCTTCCAGCAGGCGGCGGAAGTGTTATTCGTCATTCAAAAGAGGCAACAACCGGAAGACAGAGAAGAAGAACAGACTGATATAAACAAACACATAGCGTGTGCGTTCCATTTTCACTCTCGTCCATCGAAAACATGTTTTAGAATATAAAATACATGAATGATGAAATGAGCACATAAAGTGCAGACATACTATCACATCACAGTTAATAGACCTGCATCTGATGATCGCAGTGTTCTGGAGGGTGTGTACTTTATTGAGTCAGCAATGTAGTAATGTATGGTAATGTATAATGGCCACTTCTTGCTAAATGTACATTTCCATGTGATGCTTTTATCCGAGGCGACTCACAATAGGTAATGAACAGCAGTAGATCTCATTTACTTAGACACTGTACTTAAGGACAATGTTGAGGTACTTGAGACTAATCCTGCAACTTGACCAAACAAATCACGAGCTCTCAGCAGAGGACAGCGGGGACGCTCCCGCCGATATCAGAGATGTCCCTGCTATGTGGTGGGAGGTAAGAGAGGACATTTAAGGGCTATGTTTGATGTCTTTAAGTATCACCTGCTGGGGTTTAGTGCTGTCCTGTGCCTTCTCAATCCTTTGTTTACGTCCCTCACTTCCGTTTCGCTTCTCATTTGCTAGCTGAACAGCTGATCAGAGTGCTTTCTTGGCCCGATAGCTTGTGTCCGACACCCGGCCGATTCAACATGTTGAATCGGCCGGGTGTCGACCGTGAAAGGCCAAACAAGGCGTGTCACGGCCGAGGGTTCGGGACACACCAAATTGACTTTGGGCGACAGAGCACGCTTTGTCGCCAGACAACCGAAACGGCCGAATACGGCCTGGTGTGTAGGGCCTTTAGCCTGCATAGCTTTAGCATGGTTAGCTTCCTAACTGTATTGGTCCTTCAGGAGGCAGCAGTGGAGGCGTAGCTTTAGCATGGTTAGCTTTAGCATGGTTAGCTTTAGCATCATTAGCTTAGCATGGTTAACTTTAGCATGGTTAGCTTTAGCATCATTAGCTTTAGCATGGTTAGCTTCCTAACTGTCTCGTCCTTCAGGAGGCACTGCGTAGCTTTAGCATGGTTAGCTTTAGCATCATTAGCTTTAGCATGGTTAGCTTCCTAACTGTCTCGTCCCTTCAGGAGGCACTGCGTAGCTTAGCATGGTTAGCTTAGCATCATTAGCTTTAGCATGGTTAGCTTCCTAACTGTCTCGTCCCTTCAGGAGGCACTGCGTAGCTTTAGCATGGTTAGCTTTAGCATCATTAGCTTTAGCATGGTTAGCTTCCTAACTGTCTCGTCCCGTCAGGAGGCACTGCGTAGCTTTAGCATGGTTAGCTTTAGCATGGTTAGCTTCCTAACTGTCTCGTCCGTCAGGAGGCGGCGGTGGAGGATCTTCATCACTACAGAAACCTGGGAGAGTTCTTCAGACGACAACTCAACCTGCAGTCAGACCTCTCTGCGCCTCCTCCTGCCTGGTAACTCTTCCTCATCTTCATCTCCTCCTCTTCCTCACCACTTCCTGTCTGCTCCTCTTCCTCACTACTTCCTGTCTGCTCCTCTTCCTCACTACTTCCTGTCTGCTCCTCTTCCTCACTACTTCCTGTCTGCTCCTCTTCCTCACTACTTCCTGTCTGCTCCTCTTCCTCACCACTTCCTGTCTGCTTCTCTTCCTCACTACTTCCTGTCTGCTCCTCTTCCTCACTACTTCCTGTCTGCTCCTCTTCCTCACTACTTCCTGTCTGCTCCTCTTCCTCACTACTTCCTGTCTGCTCCTCTTCCTCACTACTTCCTGTCTGCTCCTCTTCCTCACCACTTCCTGTCTGCTCCTCTTCCTCACTACTTCCTGTCTGCTCCTCTTCCTCAGATTTCTCCGGCTGACGGCAGGATTCTTCACTTGGTCGAGTGCAGAACTCTCAGGTGAGCAGGTGAAGGGAGTGACCTACAGCCTGGAGCACTTCCTGGGTCCTCAGAGGGGGCGGAGCCAAGGTGAGCTGTTCCCCAGCTGTTTACTCACCTGTGCGTTACTCACCTGTGGTCCTGATTCTGGTTCTGATCCTGATGGTTTGGTTCTGGTTCTGATGGTTCTGATTCTGGTCCTTCTGGTTCTGGTTCTGGTCCTGATGGTTCTGGTTCTGATGGTTCTGATGGTTCTGATTCTGGTCCTGATGGTTCAGATCTGATGGTTCTGGTTCAGGTCCTAATGGGTCTTGTCCTGATGGTTCTGGTCCTGATGGTTCTGGTCCTAATGGTTCTGGTTCAGGTCCTAATGGGTCTTGTCCTGATGGTGCAGGTCCTGATGGTTCTGGTCGTAACGGTCCCTGTCTCTCCACAGACGCGTCCCGGTCCTTCCAGGACCAGCTGCTGTCCTCTCCTCAGAACGACCTGTTCCACGTGGTGGTCTACCTGGCTCCAGGTGACTATCACTGCCACTCACCTACAGACTGGAGGGTGAGCTGAGGCGCCACTTCCCAGGTGAGAACCACTTCCTGTTCCTAACTCCGACCCTGTCTTTCTCTCCTGTCTCACCTGTCTGTCTCACCTGTCCCACCTGTCTGTCTCACCTGTCTTTCTCTCCTGTCTCACCTGTCTGTCTCACCTGTCTGTCTCAGCTGTCTTTCTTCCTGTCTCACTGTCTGTCTCACCTGTCCCACCTGTCTCACCTGTCTGTCCCACCTGTCTGTCTCGCCGTCTGTCTCGCCTGTCTCTCCTGTCTCACCTGTCCCACCTGTCTGTCTCACTGTCTTTCTGTCCCACCTGTCTGTCTCACCTGTCTGTTTGTCTCACCTGTCTGTCTCACCTGTCCCACCTGTCTGTCTGTCTCGTTAGGCTCTCTGATGTCCGTGAACCCGGGCGTGGCTCGGCTCGTTAAGGAGCTCTTCTGTCTTAACGAGCGCGTGGCTCTGAGCGGCCAATGGCAGCACGGCTTCTTCTCGTTAACAGCGGTGGGGGCTACCAACGTGGGCTCCATCAGGGTCTACTTCGACCAGGTGAGGAGCTTTATTCTGTCCCTCGTTAACAGTGTCCCTCGTTAACAGTGTCTCTCGTTAACAGTCTCCCTCGTTAACAGTGTCTCTCGTTAACAGTCTCCCTCGTTAACAGTGTCTCTCGTTAACAGTGTCTCTCGTTAACAGTCTCCCTCGTTAACAGGTCTCTCCGTTAACAGTGTCCCTCGTTAACAGTGTCTCTCGTTAACAGTCTCCCTCGTTAACAGTGTCCCTCGTTAACAGTCCCTCGTTAACAGTGTCCCTCGTTAACAGTCTCCCTCGTTAACAGTGTCCCTCGTTAACAGTCTCCCTCGTTAACAGTCTCCCTCGTTAACAGTGTCCCTCGTTAACAGTGTCCCTCGTTAACAGTCTCCCTCGTTAACAGTGTCCCCGTTAACAGTCTCCCTCGTTAACAGTGTCCCTCGTTAACAGTGTCCCTCGTTAACAGTCTCCCTCGTTAACAGTCTCCTCGTTAACAGTGTCCCTCGTTAACAGTCTCCCTCGTTAACAGTCTCCCTCGTTAACAGTTCCCTCGTTAACAGTCTCCCTCGTTAACAGTGTCCCTCGTTAACAGTCTCCCTCGTTAACAGTCTCCCTCGTTAACAGTGTCCCTCGTTAACAGTCTCCCTCGTTAACAGTCTCCCTCGTTAACAGTCTCCCTCGTTAACAGTGTCCCTCGTTAACAGTCTCCCTCGTTAACAGTCTCCTCGTTAACAGTCTCCTCGTTAACAGTCTCTCGTTAACAGTGTCCCTCGTTAAAAGTCTCCCTCGTTAACAGTGTCCCTCGTTAACAGTGTCCCTCGTTAACAGTGTCCCTCGTTAACAGTCTCCCTCGTTAACAGTCTCCCTCGTTAACAGTGTCCCTCGTTAACAGTGTCCCTCGTTAACAGTGTCCCTCGTTAACAGTGTCCCTCGTTAACAGTCTCTCGTTAACAGTGTCCCTCGTTAAAAGTCTCCCTCGTTAACAGTCCCTCGTTAACAGTCTCCCTCGTTAAAAGTCTCCCTCGTTAACAGTGTCCCTCGTTAACAGTGTCCCTCGTTAACAGTGTCCCTCGTTAACAGTCTTCCTCGTTAACAGTGTCCCTCGTTAACAGTGTCCCTCGTTAACAGTGTCCCTCGTTAACAGTCTTCCTCGTTAACAGTGTCCCTCGTTAACAGTGTCCCTCGTTAACAGTGTCCCTCGTTAACAGTCTTCCTCGTTAACAGTGTCCCTCGTTAACAGTGTCCCTCGTCAACAGTCTCCCTCGTTAACAGTGTCCCTCGTTAACAGTGTCCCTCGTTAACAGTGTCCCTCGTTAACAGTCTCCCTCGTTAAAAGTCTCCCTCGTTAACAGTGTCCCTCGTTAACAGTGTCCCTCGTTAACAGTGTCCCTCGTTAACAGTCTTCCTCGTTAACAGTGTCCCTCGTTAACAGTGTCCTCGTTAACAGTGTCCCTCGTTAACAGTCTTCCTCGTTAACAGTGTCCCTCGTTAACAGTGTCCCTCGTTAACAGTGTCCCTCGTTAACAGTCTTCCTCGTTAACAGTGTCCCTCGTTAACAGTGTCCCTCGTTAACAGTGTCCCTCGTCAACAGTCTCCCTCGTTAACAGTGTCCCTCGTTAACAGTGTCCCTCGTTAACAGTGTCCCTCGTTAACAGTCTCCCTCGTTAACAGTCTCCCTCTCGTTCTCAGGATCTTCAGACCAACGCCCCCGCTACAGTAAAGGCTCTTTCCATGACCACAGCTATGTTGCCCTTGACGACCAGGTGCTGAAGGCGGCAGATGAAGGGGGCGTGTCCTCGGTGAAGGGAGGGGGCGTGGCCTCGGGGGAAGGCGTGGTCTTGCAGCGGGGGGCGGCAGTGGGGGAGTTTAACCTCGGCTCTACCATCGTGCTGCTGTTCGAGGCGCCCAAAGACTTCAGCTTTGACCTCCAGCCGGGCCAGCGAATCAGGGTGGGGGAGGGGCTCGGCAGCCTCTGATTGGACGGCTCAGCAGCCTCTGATTGGACAACTCAATGGCCTCTGATTGGACGACTAGATGGCCTCTGATTGGACGACTAGATGGCCTCTGATTGGACGACTAGATGGCCTCTGATTGGATGGCTAAATGGCCTCTGATTCGACGGCTCGGCGGCCACTGATTGGACTGCTCGGCGGCCTCTGATTGGCCGAGCTGCAGACTCAGAGGGAGGGGCCTGATTTTGAGCGATGAAAGAAAGATTTTATAGATAATTTTAAGCATTCTCTACAAAATAAGACGCTGCTGGGGACATAAAGCGGACTCAAACTCCCAGAATGCCTTGTGCCTCCTGAAGGGAAAATGCCAAAAGTGTTACTTTTATATTTTTCTGTTATGTCTCCATGTTGTTCGTCCAGAGACTCAACACGTGTTCGTTTAACCACTAAACCACACATCATTTATGTTAACATATCAAACACATTATAAACTGTTAAACTAACGGTCACATTATAACAAGTTTCTCCGTCCACAGTTTGAATGTTAAAACTTTATTGTTCTCAACAACAGAAGAAGATGCTAACTGTTCTGTTTCTTTACTTTTGTAAAATATGTAATTATTAATAAATATTTCTTTCACAGCAGCTCTGTCTTTATTTCACTCACAAAGCAAACCACGTGATATATTATATAAATACAGTACTGAAGATCTGCAGAAGCACAAAGTAGAACTACGTTAGTCTAAGAAATATCAGAGAGTGAAAATATAGACGCTGATAACCTCCTTATCTTTCAGAGGTGAAAGACGTCTGAACCCGTTGAACTCATCTGCTGCTTTATTTCTCAACCAATCCTAACTGTTTATTAAAACTCAGCCGAGCCTCTCTCTCATTGGCCGGCCCTAGCCCCGCCCCCGGCAGCAGAACCAGCAGCACAGCCAATAGGAGGGCGGCGGGCAGCAGTTGCCGTAGCGATGGAAGCGCGGCTCGGCCAGTCCTCCGTGAGCCCAGCTGTCCTCGGGGGGGAACTCCTTCCAGGGCTTCCTGTCCCTCAGAGAGCCCAGCGGGGGGGCCGCCTGCGGGGGGGGGGGCGCCTGGGGGGGGGCCGCCTGCTGCTTCACCCCCAGGAAGGAGACCAGGTCCAGGTCCAGACTTGCTGCCCCCCCCGGGGCCGAGGGGTGTTCTGCCTGCACTGAGGGCACGGGATCCACACCTGGACAGGTAAACACATCACAACAACAATCCTCACCTGGACAGGTAAACACATCACAACAACAATCCTCACCTGGACAGGTAAACACATCACAACAACAATCCTCACCTGGACAGGTAAACACATCACAACAACAATCCTCACCTGGACAGGTAAACACATCACAACAACAATCCTCACCTGGACAGGTAAACACATCACAACAACAATCCTCACCTGGACAGGTAAACACATCACAACAACAATCCTCACCTGAGGCCCTGGGTCTCTCTGAGTTACCCGGCTTACCCAATCCAAAACAAAAGTGCTCTCACTAAGCGGTCCTACGGCGCTGGTTATCAACTCTGTAACTCAAGCCAGGGTCTCTCTGTCCGGCTGAGTGCGCGTTCACATGAAAGGGGCGGGGCTAGCCACATTTGACCAATCACAAACACGGACAAGCGTACTGACAGCGCAGCGTCATACTTCCTGAATGAAAAGTGAACTTTAATATTAGTCAAATATGAAGAAGTTAAACTTTAAACATCCATGACTTAAACACTTTATCCAGGATCAAAGCCACATAGCTGCACCTGCAAGGTGAATACAGCTGGTAACAGAGAAAGTGTTTGAATGCGTACATTAACAGGTTTATGATATCACTGCCCCGTCCAAGACACGATCTGACTTTCATTACATTTGACTCCAGTGTTTCGTCAACTTAATGTGTTGCTTAAAATAATACTTCTGCATCCAGTATGTGACACTGTGAGTGTTGCACGGCCAGATACGGCTCAGCTGACTCAGATAAGGAGATATATGATACATTATGATATGATATGAATGATAATGGGACACATCTACGTCTGCACTCACAGTGCCGCGGACTGTACGTAATGTTACTCTGATCCGGTTACTTATGTTGTGGCAGATATTTAAGTAAGCTTTCTTAACGCTAATGTTATAATAGTCAGATTGCTCTGAAGATGGGAGGAGGGGATATTCTATTCATGTTCACGTTCACACAGTCAGGTGATTTTGGCCGGCCGTCTTTCCTGCAACGGCAGTTTAAACTGTATTTCCTTTCTCCTGTAATATGAATTGATCGCTTTAAACTCCGCACACTGAGCTCTGATTGGTCAGCAGGCGGTGCTTTTATCCTGGAACCTATCCTGCTCCGGAGATAGCCGTTCAGAATAAGTTATCTAGCCCGCTAAAAAGTGAACCAGCGTCGTAGGACCGGAAATCCAGGAAGTTAGCTCGCTAAACGAAGATCCTGCTTCGTAGTATACCCCCAGGCCTCAGCTGATGCTGATTGGTTGATTGATGTATTCATGTGATTATTAATTGGTTAATTGGTGCCCACCTGCTCGTTGATGACGGTGTCCAGCCTTCTGAGGCACGCCTGGCAGAAGGCGTGTCCGCAGTGCAGTCGCCGTGGTAACCGCGTTGTGAGGTCATAGCTGCCGAAGCAGACGATGCACACCAGGTCCTGCCTCCTCATCATCGTCTCCATAGCAACAGAGGAGGGGGGGGGGGGAGGGGCTCACATGTGACCTCCTCTTCCTCCTCTTCTTCTTCTGCGCCTTTTTCTCTGACGTCCGACATGTTGCTCTGACAGACAAAAATAAAACATTTTTAATAAACCATTTTTATTTTTATGTTTAATATAATATGGCTGTCGCTGCTCAGAGCCATCGGATTGGCTATCACCGTGGAGCCATCCTCAGAGGGGCGGAGCTTAGCGGGGGATGGTGACCTCACCGTACGGGTTGTCCAATGAGACGTTGATGTTTGACATGGTTAGCTTTGTTTATATTAGCTGTTAGCTCCGTTATAGCTGTTAGCTTTGTTTATATTAGCTGTTAGCTCCGTTATTTAGCTGTTAGCTTTGTTTATATGAGCTGTTAGTTCCGTTATGTTAGCTGTTAGCTTTGTTTATATGAGCTGTTAGCTCCGTTATGTTAGCTGTTAGCTTTGTTTATATGAGCTGTTAGTTCCGTTATGTTAGCTGTTAGCTTTGTTTATATTAGCTGTTAGCTCCGTTATGTTAGCTGTTAGCTTTGTTTATATGAGCTGTTAGCTCCGTTATGTTAGCTGTTAGCTTTGTTTATATGAGCTGTTAGCTCCGTTATGTTAGCTGTTAGCTTTGTTTATATGAGCTGTTAGCTCCGTTATGTTAGCTGTTAGCTTTGTTTATATGAGCTGTTAGCTCCGTTATGTTAGCTGTTAGCTTTGTTTATATGAGCTGTTAGCTCCGTTATGTTAGCTGTTAGCTTTGTTTATATTAGCTGTTTGCTCCGTTATGTTAGCTGTTAGCTTTGTTTATATGAGCTGTTAGCTCCGTTATGTTAGCTGTTAGCTTTGTTTATATTAGCTGTTAGCTCCGTTATGTTAGCTGTTAGCTTTGTTTATATTAGCTGTTAGCTCCGTTATGTTAGCTGTTAGCTTTGTTTATATTAGCTGTTAGCTCCGTTATGTTAGCTGTTAGCTTTGTTTATATGAGCTGTTAGTTCCGTTATGTTAGCTGTTAGCTTTGTTTATATGAGCTGTTAGCTCCGTTATGTTAGCTGTTAGCTTTGTTTATAGAGCTGTTAGTTCCGTTATGTTAGCTGTTAGCTTTGTTATATTAGCTGTTAGCTCCGTTATGTTAGCTGTTAGCTTTGTTTATATGAGCTGTTAGCTCCGTTATGTTAGCTGTTAGCTTTGTTTATATGAGCTGTTAGCTCCGTTATGTTAGCTGTTAGCTTTGTTTATATGAGCTGTTAGCTCCGTTATGTTAGCTGTTAGCTTTGTTTATATGAGCTGTTAGCTCCGTTATGTTAGCTGTTAGCTTTGTTTATATGAGCTGTTAGCTCCGTTATGTTAGCTGTTAGCTTTGTTTATATGAGCTGTTTGCTCCGTTATGTTAGCTGTTAGTGTTTATATGAGCTGTTAGCTCCGTTATGTTAGCTGTTAGCTTTGTTTATATTAGCTGTTAGCTCCGTTATGTTAGCTGTTAGCTTTGTTTATATTAGCTGTTAGCTCCGTTATGTTAGCTGTTAGCTTTGTTTATATTAGCTGTTAGCTCCGTTAGTTAGCTGTTAGCTTGTTTATATTAGCTGTTAGCTCTGTTATGTTAGCTGTTAGCTTTGTTATGTTAGCTATAACTTTGTTTATATTAGCTGTTAGCTTTGTTATGTTAGCTATATGCTTTGTTTATACTAGCTGTTAGCTTTGCTATGTTAGCTATATGCTTTGTTTATATTAGCTGTTAGCTTTGCTATGTTAGCTATATGCTTTGTTTATATTAGCTGTTAGCTTTGCTATTTAGCTGTTAGCTTTGCTATGTTAGCTATTAGCTTTGCTATGTTAGCTATATGCTTTGTTAGCTGTTAGCTATATGCTTTGTTAGCTGTTAGCTTTGCTATGTTAGCTATATGCTTTGTTAGCTGTTAGCTTTGCTATGTTAGCTATATGCTTTGTTAGCTGTTAGCTTTGCTATGTTAGCTATATGCTTTGTTAGCTGTTAGCTTTGCTATGTTAGCTATATGCTTTGTTCGGTGTTAGCTTTGCTATGTTAGCTATATGCTTTGTTAGCTGTTAGTTTTGTTGACGTTAACAGGAAACAGCACTTAGTACTTTACTGCTCAGTATTTAAAGTCATGTGATTACTTTCAATGAGAAATGAAGACTGAAGATGAAACCGTCCAATCGGGTGATAGTAATGCAGACAGGTTCTGTGTGATTGGATAGAAACTCACCTCTATCTTTCCTTCACATTTTCTTCTTCTTCTATTTTTCCAGTTTCATAACTTCTTATTCTTTTCTTTTAGTTTTTAATCCAGTTTCCCTCCTTCCCTCTCCTCTCCCTCCCGAGTTAAAGGTTTAAAAAACAAAACCTGAAACCTGATCAGCCAATAGAAAGAGGAGCTGCTCCCTGTCGGCCTATCGGGTTACAGCTCTGTGCGAGGGCGCCTAGCAACAAAACACACACACCTCTCTCTCTCTCTCACCACACACACACACACACACACACACACACACACACACACACACACACACACACACACACACACACTGATGAGATCTGCCGCTCGTTAATGGTCTTTATTTCAAATTAAAACATCTTCTCACATTTAATCCACATTTCATATTTTCTGCATTTATACTTAGAAACTCCTTCATACTAAAATCATTGTGCAAAAAATATAAATACTTTATAAAACTTCATGAAAACCAAAGTTAGAAAAGTGGATCAAAATATAAAATATAAAAAATACTAAAAGTGAGCAAAACTCGTTGATCTGAGACTCATATTTATAATGATATATATTATGGTTTGTTTTAATGGAATCTGTGGGTAAATTAATAATAATAATTCATCTGGTAATTAATGATTACTCATTACTCTAAATGTGTTGCCATGGTAACAACGGAGACACAGGGGTTTTCTCAATGGCGAGTAAAGCTGCTTCAGAGCCACTATTTCAAGCATGCTACATCATCGAGTGCCGCCGAAGTACTGTTCCAATCTCCAGTATACTTGGAATTCTACCGAGCCCGGCGTACTCCATTTGGAGAAATATCGAGGCTGCACATGAGTAGACTCCGCGGTCTTAAAATCCCCACAATGCTTTGCGCACGGACCAATTTCCCAAATCTGTGGCGGAAGATGAAGGAGGCGGGGCCTCTCATATGACGCACACCTGCACACTTGCTAGCCTGTTCCACTCTTTGTTTTCCAAATGACAGGAAGTATTCTTGCCTCGCTTCTGAAGCAAGACGCTCAGCATACATGTGCTACCAAGCAAGCGTACTCGACATTGAGAAACACCCACGGTTCAGCAGCAGCCATTTTGTGCATATAAATAGTTTGTGATTTATAAAAATTATTATTATTATTGTTATTAAAGGCTTCAGTGACGCAGCTGGGTTCCTATAGGGACTCTTTAAAAAGGGTTATTATCATTTTTCATAGAAGGTTGGAGACACAAAATGGCCGCCTACGAGTAAACAGCCTCCTAAAGTCAGTTCATCTTTTCTTCTTCACTTCCTTGTCTCCTTCCTCGATTCCTCGGTAAACGGAAAGTAAAATAAGCCAATCACAGTCCTCCTTTCTCACTCCCTCTCGCTGTGACATCACTTCCTCTCGTTATGACATCACTTCCTCCTCCTACAGCGGTAGCAGCACCGCCTCCCCCCCTCCTCTGGCTCCGCCTCCTTCACCAGGTACGAGGGGGCGGGGCTCTGGGCGCTGTACGGTTGTTGTCGCTGCTCAGAGCCATCGGATTGGCTATCACCGTGGAGCCGTCCTCCGAGGGGTGGAGCTTAGCGCGGGGGATGGTGACCTCACCGTATGGGTTGTCCAATGAGACGTTGATGTTTGACATGGTGACGCGTCACAGAAGGGCGTGGCTAGAGATGATTTATTAGCCAATCAGAGGCAGCCAGCCAGAGTCGTCGTCCAATCAGAGGCCGGGGATGTCTGAGGAGAGAGATAATGATAATCAGTGTTAGCGTTATTTAAAGTTCCTCATCCTAGAATAATAAACATAGTATTTTATGTTGATCAGACATTAGTGGCTATGCTACTTTAAGCCCAACACTGTCAACATAATGTTAGCAGAAGCTAGGCTGTTAGCAGACGCTAGGCTGTTAGTGGTTAGCAGACGCTAGGCTGTTAGCAGACGCTAGGCTGTTAGCAGACGCTAGGCTGTTAGTGGTTAGCAGACACTAGGCTGTAAGCAAACTCTAGGCTGTTAGTGGTTAGCAGACGCTAGGCTGTAATCAGAAGCTAAGCTGTTAGCTGTTAGCAGACTCTAGGCTGTTAGTGATTAGCAGACACTAGGCTGTAATCAGAAGCTAAGCTGTTAGCTGTTAGCAGACTCTAGGCTGTTAGTGATTAGCAGACACTAGGCTGTAAGCAGAAGCTAAGCTGTTAGCTGTTAGCAGACTCTAGCCTGTTAGCTGTTAGCAGACTCTAGGCTGTTAGCAGAGGATTAGCAGTAAATGCTGAGTCACGGTGCTAACTGTTAGCCGTGTCACTGAGGAGGACAGTGGGAGAAGTTTCTCTCATATTAAATCTGTCTGTGAGTTTAACATCAACAACAACAACAGCTGATCGTTGTTGACGCTCATCTCAGAGCAGGAAACAGAACCGGATCTGAAGAGGTTCGCAGGTTAAACCAGAACAGAACTAGCTAATATGCTAACATAGCTAATATGCTAATATGCTATGTTTTATGTTAGTGAGCTAGACAGAAAACAGCTAGTGTTAGCATCAGATTTGGTATTAGTCATATACTGTATATCAATTGTCTATTGTTTTACTTCACTTGTTTTATGGTGAGTGGACTGAGCTGTGTGACTCTTTGGTCTGGAGGTTTAAAGTGCTTTATACATAAAGCTGTATTGTATAAAGATATTAGCATGTGTGGTTAGCGTTAGCTCCTGGAGGGTCTTAGTTTACTTTAAAGCATCACAATACTCTTTCTGCTTCTCAGTGGACT